>PVKM010018323.1:0-25143 GCA_004027735.1 Carollia perspicillata
TGCCCTGTTGCTCTGCTCCTTAACGGGGTGGGGGGGTGAGGGGGGTGTCTGAGCACTGCTTACTGTTCAGACATCACTAAGCAGCAGTGTTAAATCATTCGTTTTACAGTCAACAGGGATTCATCCTACTTTATGTTGAAAACATAATTTTCATTAAAAAAGAAAACAAATGTGAGAGCAATACCTTTTCTATAATAGGAATGTACCAGAAAATTCCCTGGTCTGCCTTTTGGGATTTAAGTGGTTGCATATGGCCTTTCCCCTATTTTGTCCAAAGAATGAAGTGATTAGGAGCATGGAGCCAGGCTGCCTGTGTTCTTATCCTAGCTCAGCCACTGCTTCACTGTAAGACCCTGGGTCTCCCTCTGCCTCAGGTACCTCACCCGTAGCATGGAGATGATGGTGGTTTCTATATCACAGGGTCATTTTGGATTATGGGACTTTGCATTATCTGAACAGTTCAGAACAATACTTAAATATATACTATACATATATTGGCTGCTACTGTTGTTTCTTTTAGTTCAGAAAGCTTTCTTAAAGTCCATTTAATATGTTCAGTTGAGGTTTTTATTTGTGTGTTTCATTTATTTGTATTTTGATTGTATTCTTAGCTTTATGGTTTTATTTTCTCTCCCTTTACCTGCGGATTATATTCTGGCACAAATGAAGGCAGCTATGGCACATCATTGCCTCAGAATAGAGTTTTACATTTGTGCTCTCAGTGGAAATTGAAGTTATTCTTTTCTTTCACATTATGTTGCCCTTTCAAAGAGATGTTTTAGTTGATTTTTTGGTGTGGTCAAGAAAGGATGGTTTTTTTTCTAAGCATTCATTGGAGTCTTAACAAATGGAAAATACATATCCTTGGAAACCAGGGTATTGATTGATAATGGAATTGATGAGTTTCAATTCATACTGTTTAAATTTGAATATCAGGTTTGAGTCAAGATGGAAAGACTCTGCTAATAACAAATATTGACCTGGAGCCATTCACAGTAGACCCTCAACTAAGGATCATTCTTCAGTGGCTTGTTGCCTCTGAGGCTGAAGTTACAGAACTTTCTTTTCATGACGCTGCAAAGAAGGAGTTTATACAAGTGAGTACCTGCCTTCTAGGGTGGTTGTGAGGATACATTTCACAGTACGTGATGTTCTGTGTCACGTGATTGCTCTAGTAAGATGGCTGTTGATAACAGCGTGGGGAAATGCTTAGGCGTTGGAGTGTGGTAGTTGAGTTCATGATCAGCTCTGCCACTCTCTGGTGCTGTGACCTTGGGCAACTTCACCAGCTTCCTTATCTGCACTGTGGAAGGGAGTATAGAATTTACAGAGATTTGTGAGGATTAAATATAGTAATATTAAAAAATTGCGTAATCTAGTGCCTGGCACATCTTAAGTTCTCAGAGTTAGGTGTCACTAATAAACATTTCACGTGTTTCTGTGAAAGGATTGAGTTTTTCTTTCTATGTAATTGACTCATAATTGTGCCTAGAACTTAGTATGTCTCTTTCTCTGTTAACCCAGTTTCATTAGTGTGAGAAGCTAGCAAAATCAAAAGCCAGTATAAGTTTAAACATCCAGTAAGGGACAATGGACCACTTGAGTATTTAATAAAGTTCTAATAACACATTCAGATTTGATATATTAATTGGATATTTTTATTGAGAACTTAACTGTATACTGAGCACCTTATTAATCAAGATTTTTAATTTAAGGTTTTTGTCCCAGAAATTTTCATACCAGAACTTTGGTTTAATCTTACTGAAGGGTATAGAGTAGTCTAATGAATAACCAATGTGAATTGATCGATAGTAACAAAAAAGAAATAGTCCAGTTACTCTTGATTCCTGGTCCAGAATTTACGAA
Organism: Carollia perspicillata; assembly: GCA_004027735.1. Classification (NCBI taxonomy): domain Eukaryota; kingdom Metazoa; phylum Chordata; class Mammalia; order Chiroptera; family Phyllostomidae; genus Carollia; species Carollia perspicillata. Next base: position 1,867 of record PVKM010018323.1, read on the forward strand.
AGTATTGTTGAAAGAAGTAGGTGAAAAAGTATTGTGTAAAAATAGGGTTTGTGGGGGTTTTTGCTATTTTTGTTACTTGTTTTTACTTAGATTTTTTTGGATTCTTCCAGTTTAGGTGTCTGTTTTGGGGTAAAGGGAGAAAATAAGACAGAAAGGGATGTTCAGGAGATAAAATGTCAAGGAGATGGAATGGGCAGAACTGACCTTAGGGAGATAAACATTTTTATTTAGTCACAGATAAACTGAAGGCTGAGAAAGGCCATGGGCAGGTCTGAGTGTGACAGTGTCTGAACAAGGAGACCTTGTGCCCAGGTAACCTCGAAAACCATTCTGCCAGTTCCTCAAAAAGTTAAATGCAGCTTTGTTGTATAACCCAGCAATTCCACTCCTAGGTATATGAAAGCATACACACACCCATGGCAACGTTATTCATAATAGGTCAGAAGTGGATAAATAAAATATGGTGTATCCATGCAATGCAATACAGTCTACCAATGAAAAGGAATGATATGGATACATGCTACACCATAGAGGAACCTTGAAATTATTATGCTAAGTGAAAGAAGCTGGTCATAATTGATCATGGAAAAGTAGATTGTTTCATACAGATGATTTCATTTATATGAAATGGCCAACATACAAGTCTAGAGACAGAAAGTAGTGATTCCCTAGAGTTAAGGGGGTTGGAAGAAGTGGGGAGTGGTTGCTGACGTGTGTGGCTCTCCTTGTGGTGTGATGAAGGTGTGCTAATGCTGGCTGTGGTGATGGCTGTGTTCAGCTCGGTGAATAATGCTAAAAACCACTGATGGGTGCACTTTAAATGGATGAATTGTATGATATATTAATTGTATTTTTATTGAGATATAATTCAAAAGCTATTTTAAAAAAACTAAGCATATATAGATTACAAAACATTTAAGTATTTTTTACAGAACCAAATAGAAAAAAATTAGTGAAGACATTCTGATTGGTGATGATAGTTTATTTAAACCTATATATACTTTGTTTAGGTGTAATCGATATATAACATATTAATTTTAGGTGTACAACATAATGATTTGATATTTGTATATACTGTATTGCAAATATCGTGTATTGTGACCATAATATTTTACTTTTTTTTCCAGTTTGACTGTTTTTTTTTAAGCATTAACATTTCTTAACTTAGAAAGCCATGTTTCTCTTGAGGCTAGAGGGCGTATTCAAAAAAAGAAAACGCCAGACTATAAGTTGTGGAAGGAAAATCCACATCCTTTTATTAAGCTTGATGTCTTTATTATTTTGTGTTTCTCATTGAGGGTGTGGCAGATGTATTTAGTTAGGTTAAGAATTTCCTGTAGAAATGTAGCATCTGTACTCCCACACAGAGTATCCGCTCGGTGAGGTTTATGGAGTTCCGTCTCCAGCAGTCCCAAATTGTCATTCTGTGGAGGAGATGTATTTATAAATGGCAGGAAAGGAAGATGTTTAATTTGTGGGAAAGGGTGGTGGTTTAGGGATAAGACTTTGTTATAACTGGGAAACAATATTTTATTACAAGCAGCAGGATTCTTAGTTTTAGCCAGTGTTAAAAATAAAATGAAAACTTTGTTGTTATGAAATTGTTTTTGTTTAATATTTGACATATCTTCCTGTCTTTTAGCTTTCAAAACAGTTACAAGAAAAACGCTGGAAAGTGGGAGACCTTCTGCAGGCTGTACTTAAATACTACGAAGTGATGGAAAAGACTTCCAGGGAGGAGAAGTGCAAGTCACTGTTCGACTGGCTCTTGGAAAATGCATAGAACAGACTCCAAACCAGTGTGTTTTTATTATTTGTTTTAGGAGAGAACAAAAAAGATAAAGATGCAAAGGATAGAATTTAATAGTGAATATTAACATTTAAAGTGAATTGAGAGGAAAGGAAATACAGCTTTTTAAGCGCATTGTGTCATCACGTGGTGTATATAGTTCATACTTTTGTAATCTCTGTCAAATATTATCTTCACTTACTCTTCTGTACCCATGTGCAGTATGTTAAGACACTAAAAACATGGATTTAAAGGTCTAGCCGTGAGATCTTCAGGAATGTTGATTGATGTCATTCTTTTTGCATCAGCTGTGCTGCTAGGAACTGGACTGAGGTGGCTGAGGTTGGGTTTCAGACTCGTGGTATCCTATCAGTAACTAATTTCACATCAAAAAAGCATTGAGGCTAATTTTTTTTCTGGTAGTTTTAGACTAATTTTTAAGTCCATTTTATTGGCTCAGCTATGGGTAGCTTTTTGAATCCCCTAAACTATTTAATTTAATTCCTTAAAAAATTAGTATTTTAGGTTTCTGTTAATACTGTAAATGATAGTTTCCTTAGCTTTGCATCAAATTACATTATTTGCTAATGTTGCCAATTGTTCTGTCAGGAAAGTGAGTGAGAGTGTGTGTCTCTGTGTGTGAAGAGCACTTTAACCTTGCTGGTGGTTTGTGCCCTCTTTTACTTTAATGTTTTCATGGTTAGAAATCCACTGTTATCGTTAAAAAAGATGCTTTAACAGAAAATGTCTATAAAGATTGTGCAGTAAGAATTTATATTTCTCTTTTGACTATTTGGAGTCCCCAGTTTATCTTGTAAATGAAAAAAAGTTGCAAAATATGTTGAAATTTTAAAAGTCAATGTTAATATGGAAATGTATTTAGAGAAGCCCAATAATGATTTTCACTTTTGGATTTTAGAAAACCTCTTCCCTTTAGCCCTAGCTTTTTCTAGAAAAGAAAAAAAGCATCCTCCCCAGATAAAATCTGTCTGCACTCTTTTGCAGAGACCTCTGATGTATTCCTTCTGGGTTCTACATTTCCTACTACTTCAGCTTAAGAAACTACAAGTTGACTTGAATAGAGGATGAGGTTGTGTCTTGTTTTTTTTTATATGTGAGGGTATGCATGTGTGAATTTTTTGGTTCTCTCAGTAGCGGATTTTGTAATCCACGGTAAATTACTTTCTGTTGGGGACTTTGGTTTTGTTACAAAACATTTTCTTTTTTTTCTGAGCATTGACTTTTAGTAGCTGCACAAAGTGTAGAGGACATAGCACCTGCCATGGGGAAAGGACCCGGGACACTTCCATTCATTTGAATTATTAATTATGGTAGAAAAAATGTATTTTATAATGAAAGAATTAAATTTGCTTTTTAAGACAAATGCCAAGAGCTGTTTAAATATTTTGAAGTTATATTGCAACCTTTAGTTTTTCTCAATTTAAGATAAAGAAATAGAGCAGGCCTTAAAAATAAATTTTCCTAAAGTTTCTTGAAGTATTTTTTTAAGGCGGAGAAATGCAGGAAATGTATGTTTATAACCAGGATCATTTCTGCCTTTAGCTTCTCAGAACTTGAGATGCAGCAGCACTGGACTGGATTTTTAAATGTTAGGAACTATGTTGTTAATTATAATGCAGGTTAATTGATTATTAAGTTTGGACTGAATTTTTACAAATACGTAACTGTCAAGTTGTGTTTAGTTTCAAGTTGTGTTTAGTAATAACTTCAGTATATGTATGGGTTTGTTGAACAGCAAAACCGAGTTCTGAATTTCTTTTAAACTAAAGTGATAATATATTACTTTTGTAAAACTTTGTGCTTGAAATGTTTATGTTTATCTCTTTTATGGTAAATATCATTTTGAGGTGAGATTTCCCTAGTATGCTTTTTCCTCTTGCATTTTGATGGAGCTCTGCTGCATTCAGCTTGCCCTTCCTCAGCCCCTGTGAGTGTCAGATTGGTCAGGAGGCATTAGCCTGCCTTTTCATAGCCATAGAGCGACCCCGCACTCACATCACTTCAGTGCACTTGCCTGGAGAAGAATATAAAGTGTTGGCAGGTGCAAAAAGAAGCATGGGTTAAACTTCCTTTCCTAGAGACAACTTTTGTGTTCAGAGCAGTATCTCTTAATTGAGTACAGTCTAAATTTACTTTCTTTAAAGGCACTTTGTGATTTTTCTAAATAGCTCTGTTTGCTGAGAACAGCTCCGTCTTATTTTTAATGCAAATCTACTTGACATATTTGTATTATAACATTGTAATATTGCCATTCTGATGATTTTGGCCCTTATGAAATACATCTTACTCAGAACTGTTAAAGTTGTGATGCACATAGAGCTGAATTGTGTTTATCAGGCTTAGAACTATTGGGAGTGTCTGTGGAAAGATAGTGGATGAGGCCTCTGATAAGGGGCTCTTTAAATGTTGTTTTAGACTTAAATGTGGCAAGACTCTCATAGTCGTCTTTTCTCAAGCTAAGTTTAAATTTTTAGGTATTATTATTGTGGATTTTGAAAATATGTCCTGATTTATACAAAAGAAATGATTCTTTTATAAATCACAACAAAATTACAGTGTCTGTTGGCTGGCTTGATGCAATGCAATCGAAGAAAACCTTTGAGAGTGTTCATTCAGAGAATATGTAAGTGGTGACATGTTTATACTTTGAAAAATGTTCCACTTACCCTTTCAGATATTTGGTGTGAATCAATCCAACTCATGATACTTTCATTTTACTGAAATAAGGGTTTGATGTTGTTGGCAGCCGAACTTCACTGCTCCCTGAGTGCACCAAGCATGCAGCAGAGGGCAGGTTGCCCGATGACCGCGACGACAGCACACGGTCCCCGGCTGCGGCGTCGAACCGGCTCATCCTCAGAGTCCAGACCCAGATGGCTTCTTACTCAGCTAGTTAACTAATATTATTCTTCCACAAGTAATGTTACCAATTTCCCATCAGTACAATGCTGTAAATTTTATATTTTTCAAAGGTAACTTTCCATTGGATTTAAAAGAAATAACTCATCCATACTCAAGATGTAGGGAAGATACTTTCGTTTAAAACCCTGTCTGCCTGTCACCACACAAAACAATTAGAACTTCAGTGGAAATTATAAAATTGTACTAAAGTACATTTTTTTCTCATTTTCCGCAGAAGACCCTATATGCATTCACTTAACTGTATTTCTGCTCTGAAGGTGCAGATACAGTCTTAGTCACTCTTGTCACTTTATTTATTTTTTTACCATCCATGTACATTCCTTTCACAAGGGCATAATTGTAGCTGTAGAAGTTCATTGTTTTATTTTTACTGGAATGTTTGAATACTATTTAATATCAGATTTTAATATTGCTGGATTTGCTACCTTTGGTTACTTGTGCAGTGTTAAAAGTAATTCACATTCTTGTTTTATATAGCAAAGCAGTTTAAATAATTGTAGCTGTTTATTTGACTGTGCTGAATTACTATATTAAGATCTTATATTGTATAACAGTAACTTCTTTTCTGCTTTTCAGTAATTTAATATGTTCATTTACCAAAATATGAACTTCAGGAGGCACTAAAGTTTTGTTTTAGCAGTGGTTAAAAATAAACATTTCAGAAATTATGTTTGTAATAATTTGCAGTAGTTCTTTTATCTTTTATTAGTTCAGTCTCTGATCTTTCCTCTTCCAGTAAGAATCCTCCAATACATGTAAGAAATGACAGGTGTTGGTTTTCATAACATCATATGAAACTAATACATAATAACAAGATATTTTATAATATCTTGTTAACTGCCTGTACTGAACTAAAACAAGGGCATACGAGTGAGACTGTTCTCACAAAGATGCATCAAACAGTCAGTGCTCCTAACATGGTTTTCGAGAACAAGAGAAGTTAGGAATACTTTAATGGACATTGGATTCTAACTACTTACTCAGGTGCCTCTGAAGCTGACAGTGACCTGAAAGGCTGTGTGTCTGATCTGCTTTGGACTGCAGTACAAAGTAGGGTACTACGGTTGCCCTTATTCTGAGTGTGTTATGAAATCCTTGGGTGTGGATTCGGCACTGCTTCCACAGAACATGGAGGCCGTGCCATGTAGCATCAGGCACTTAAATGCTAGGTGCTTCTTATTTATTACAAATGGAATTTGACTGTCTTAAGTATTTTAAGCCCCAGAAATTAGGGAATGATTTTTGTGGTTTCTCAGGAACGTTTTAAAATGCTAGGAAGTAATGATAGCAAACAATGGTTTGAGTGTGAGAGCATCTCAGTCAGTAAGAAAACAATTTACAAATTCTGACAAAAGTTAGCAAGTTTCCATAGGCTGTAATTCCCAAACTTGAACAATATTGCATGTTTGGATCATTCGCGATCTGTGTCTTAGCTGGGATAGAGAGGGTAGTGAGGGATAGGGCTGGGAGAGTTACCTCAGATTTTTGAAAGTGGACAGATGGAGAGAAGTCACATATGCAAGGATGAGTAGACCCTTGGTGCTGTTTGGCAAAAGGTGTAAGAGTAAAAATCTAAGCTTTTGCAGCATTTTGTTTATAGCAGGAACATTAAAGGATGCATGAAGGAAACTTTTTAGGCTTGATGCATTCTTTTCCTTTCAGACTTTGGAGTTTTGTAGTCATTATTTCTTTTGTGCTTTAGGGCAAGGAGAGTAATATTTTAGATTGAAGAGGAATAAAAAGGAACATTTTCAAGAGAGGATTGAAGCCCCTCACTCCCTTTCCCCCATACCTCTTCTTTTAAATAGACCCCTAAGTAGATTTCTTAGCTTAGAGTAAGGAATTATAAGTGTACAATCCTGTGTACAGAATTGGTCCGGTGATACACTTTGGCCCAATGGGAGAGATTTTTAATGTTATTACCAACACTTAAAATGAGGTTTCACATTTGAATGTTTGTGTTCCAGATGCTCATGAGAAATGGGAAGTTCTGAAAAACTGATTGGACTGTGTGGCACCACTTTGCAGGGAGCTGACTAATGGTTTTGTCCCTCTAGTGTAGGCTGACACTTCTTTCTGCCTCTGGCAAGACATGCTCCACTTCACCTTTTTCTGCCGCCCCCTGGGGCCCTGTGGGTGTTTGAGATGCAACCTCTGGCTTAAAACATATGAGGTAATTAATGTGCTTGGAAAATCTGAACAATGTTCAAGCAATTCTTTCATTCTCTAGGATTACTCAGAGAAGGGAAGAAAATTCTGAAAATTACAGACCGGGTGAGTTTATTTCTCCTGAGAAGAAAGCACATCATGATTGTTAACAACATGGTCTTTAAGTGTGTAGAGGAGAAAGAAGGGAGAGGTTTACCGAGAGCAGACTCTATCAGATTTAAATTTCCTTTTTAAGTAGAATTAATTGTGTGCAGACATAGTATCTGTAGTAATGAGGATTTCATGTGGAGAAAAGGATCGAACAATTGTGGCTTCCTGACTTGTTGAGACTGTGTTCTCAGAGACTTGTTGATGACCAGTGCTCACCTGGAGGGCCAGCACAGCGAAGTGCCATGGGCCATTTCAAGTTTGACCTTTTTCTACTGCCCTGGGTGAAGATGGTGTCAGACATCGGTTGGCCAGGGTGTGAAAGAGTGTTACTGATCATTACTCAGTAACTGTACCAAGGGATAATCCTTAAGTAGAATTCAAGGTAACTAGAGGAGATGACAAGGGACTTTTGAATCTATTTTTTCCTTTTGTCTTTATGACTGAACCATAGTTTGACATTTTCCTCCAAAGGTGGGAAAGTTCAATGTTTACACAGTAAACAACCCTTTTACAACTATGGGTTTGAATATTTTACTTTGAAGACTATATATTTATGGCTTTCTTGATATAAAGTTACTTTTCTCCCTGTTACATAAATTCAGTGAGTCCAGAAGTTGATGCTTAGAAATCCCGTAAGGGCTTAAAATGCTGTGGACTTCCTAAGAGTCAGAACAAGGCTGCCAGGAAAGAACAGAAGCTGCCAGAATTACTTACACCTAAAGTCAGCCTCACTTCTGTTTATCATGTTGTCTTTGTGGGGCAGGAGGGCACGGATTCCAGGGAAACTGAAGTGTTACACTAGCTTTTCCAGCCTCTATGTCTGTGTCATTGAGTCAGCCTTGATGTAGGCACTGGGAGGTCACTTCAGTTGCCTGAGTTTGGGAAAGCCAGTGGACCTCTTCACCGCCCCTGAACCCTAAGAAGCCATGGCTTCCAGGAAGGGTCCCTGGTTCAGTGGCAGAGTCTGCGGTTGACACAAAGCTAGTGAGGTGCAATCAGTGTGTTGAGTGACAGTCAGATCTCCTAAGACCTCAATAAGCCCAAATGGCTAAGTGTTTTAGTAACACGGGAGGTAAATATTGGTCCTGCCTAAATGCAGGGCAGTGGGAGAGGAGAAACTCTCAAGGCTTGTATCAGGGTCCTAAGAAGGCTGCAGAGAGAGAAAGCAAGCTAGTAGTGCCAGTGCCCTGCTGGGAGTGGGGATATGTTAGAATGAAAAAGAAAGCTCAATGTTGATTGATACTCCCCATTGGCCCCTGCTTTCATGGAGCTTATTCTTTAGTAAAGAAGAGTCATTAAATGAGTAACAATTATTTAAATTTCTGTTGTCAGGGTGGTGGGAGCCTAAAAGAGAGGAATCTAATGGCGCTTTCCTAAAGATGTGATGCTGAGCCTTAGGCTAGGTTTGAGCTCAGGAGAACCCAACCAGGCAAAGGAGAGGTCAGGGATTCGGGGAGTGGAGAGAACTGTTCCAGTGCAGCAGACAAAGACCCTGATGAGAGAATGCTTGTCACTTATTTGAAGAACCAAAGACCAGTTTGCCTACAGCATGAGGAATTGTGACACTTCTTGAAAACAGACACCTTAGACAGCTCTCACTCAGATGCTTAACAAAAGTGTTTGTAGTTTCCTGCACTGCAGTAGAATATCAGTTTTTATACTGCAGTAGTTGGTTTTAAGTACAGGGCTTGGCAAGTGACAGTCTTGCTTGACCCTGTGCTTTTTAGACCAAGCCTGGAGTATGGTGGTTAGTCCGGATATCATTTTGCAAAGAGAGATAAAGTGAATCATCCACATCTGTGATAATCTAATACGAAGGAGCTAAAAATGTATTAGTTGGGTTCCCCCTGAAACACAAAAGCTGTTTGGCCTGGAGAAGAAAAGGTGTGGGGGGTTTTGGTGGAGAGAGATTGAAACTTGTAACTCTAGAGGACTGGGCGGGGACCAGTGGGTAGAAATCAGCCCAGATTTCAGCTAGCTCTTCACAGAGTGGAGTGGATCCTCCTTGTGAAAAAGGAGTGTGCTTGTCCTTTGAGATATGGCTGCACTGCTGGCCGAACGCTTCTGCAAGGTTTTTTAAAAGTATATTTTATTGATTATGCTATTACAGTTGTCCTAATTTTTCCCCCTTCCCCCCTGCCACCCAGTATCCCCCTTCCTTCCAGCAGTCCCCCCTCCCTTAGTTTATGTCCATGGGTGGTGCATGTAAGTTCTTTGGCTTCTTCATATCCTATACTATTCTTAACACCCCCCTGTCTATTTTATTCCTACCATTTATGCTTAATCCTTGCACCTTTTCCCCCATTCTCCTCCTTCCCCTGCCCAGTTGATAACCCTCCAAATGATCTCCATATCTGTGATTCTTTTCCTGTTACGGTTGTTTGCTTAGTTTTTGCTTTTGTTTTTGTTTTTTAGATTCAATTGTTGATAGTTGTGAGTTCATTGTCATTATAATGTTCATAGTTTTGGTCTTCTTTTTCTTAAGTCTCGTTAACATTTCATGTAATAATGGGTTGGTGATGATGAACCCCTTTAGCTTTACCTTGTTTGGGAAGCACTTTATGTGCCCTTCCATTCTAAGTGATAGCTTTGCTGGATACAGTCATCTCGGTTGTATGTCCTTGCTCTTCATCACTTTGAATACTTCTTGCCAGTCCCTTAGTGCCTACAAAGTTTATTTTGAGAAATCAGCTGATAGTCTTATGGGAACTCCTTTGTAGGTAACTCTCTGTTTTTCTCTTGCTGCTTTTAAGACTTTATCTTTAACCTTTGGAATTTTAATTATGCTTTATCTTGGCATGGTCCTCTTTGAGTCTCACTTATTTGAGACTCTGCCTCCTGGACTTGTTTGTCTAATTCCTTCACCTAATTAGGGGAGTTTTTCTTTCATGATTTTTTTTTCAAATAAATTTTCAATTTCTTGCCCTTCCTCCTCTTTTTCTGGCATCCCTGTGATTCTGATGTTGGCACTTTTGGAGATGTCCCAGAGTCTTCTTGTTGTTTATTCATTTTTTTCAGTTCTTGTTTCTTCTTTCTGTTCTGGTTGAATGTTTATTTCTTCCTCATGTTCCAAATCATTGATTTGAATCCCAGTTTTTTCCCTTCACTGTCAGTTTCGTGTGGATTTTTCTTTATTTGATTTAGTTTAGCCTTCATTTCTTCCCTTATGTTGTTACTTTATTCAGTGAGTGCTCTGAGCATCCTGATCTACCAGTGTTTTGAACTCTGCATCTGATAGGTTGGCTGTCTCCATTTCATTCAGTTATTTTTCTGTGGTTTTGTTCTGTTCTTTCATTTGGGCCATGTTTCTTTGTCTCCTCAATTTGGCAGCCTCTCTGTGTTTGTTTCTGTGTACTAGGTAGGGCTGCTTTGATTCCCTGTCTTAGTGCACCTGTTAAGTTGTATGGGGCAGGCCTTAGGTATTATCACAGCTGGGACCTGCTTCACCGTTATGTGGCTCTGTGTTGGGGGAAGAGTTGGAAAGGGGATGCCTGGTCTATAGGTTTGCTTGGCATTTGCCCCATTCCCAATCACTTCACTCACATCCTGAATGCACCCTTCTAGCTGTTGCCCTGGTGGTGATTCCCAGAGTGGGTGGTTTGCATACATTCGAAGCCTGTGCATGCCCTTTAAACAGACTCTCCTGAGAAACCAGCAGTTTCTTCTGCCTCTTCAACTCTATTGGTTTTTACAGCCAGAGGTAAGGGGGCTTTATCTTCCGGGAGCAGGAACCCTGGGCTGTGCGGTCTGGCCTGGGGCTGGGATTGCTCGCTCTCAAGGTACACCTCCCGATTTTCATCCACCACACGTGAATGTGGGACCATCCACTCCAGTACTGCCTCCACCGCCCCTCTGCCCATCTCCACGGCTCTGCCTCCTCTACCCATCTGGATGAATGTGGCGTCTTTAAATCCTTGGTTGTCAGAATTCTATACAGTTTGGTTTTCTGACAGTTCTAGGTTTGGGGTTTTTTTTGAGGTTAGTTGTAATTCTTGTGGTTGTGTTAGGGGCCAAGTGTGTCTGCCTCCACATCCACCTGGACTGGAAGTCCACTTCTGCAGGTTTTGAAAAGAACTGTAGATAGTTCATAACTTTATATTGGGTGAAATCCATTTCCATACACTTGTTTTCTGTGGCAGTTTAGTAAAGTTAAGAACATAGTCTCTGGGGTCAAAAGAACGATTTAAAATTTAGCTCCAACATTTGTGACCTATCTATATGATGTAGAGCAAAAGACTAGGATGGTGGTACTTTTCCTGGCAGTGGGGGTTGTCATTTTCTACTTATAGGTGCCTGGGGGCACAACTAGTCTTGGAGTTCCTTGATTTAAATTCATGTCTTGAGCCCTGATTGGTGTAGCTCAGTGGATTGAGCGCAGGCTGCGAACCAAAGCATTGCTGGTTTAATTCCCAGTCAGGGCACATGCCTGGGTTGCAGGCCAGGGTCCCAGTGTGGGCCACATGAGAGGCAACCACACACTGGTGTTTCTCTCCCTCTCTTTCTTCCCCCATTCCCCTCTTGCTAAAAATAAATAAATAAAATCTTTTAAAAAATTGAGGTCTTGAAGTTTTCTGGATCACTCAGGGGGCCTTGATGGTGTTGTGCATCTAGGCCAGGGCCTGTGTATGAAGTGTGTAGCCCCCTGGAGTTCCAACTTGAAGAAGTGGTTTATGAGCATCCCTTAGTTGGAGGGGTGGAGAGGCTTGACTTTTGCCTTTATAGACCTGTGAAGCTGCCAGAATACTATTCTGGTTTTCCATTAGCTTTGGCAAATATTCTTAGGATGAAAGTGTGATGTTGAGTGCTGGCTTTACCTCTTGGGGTTCTTTGCTTTTGCTATATTTGACCCATTGATTCCTTAATATCTTATGTATCTTTGAAGATGTTTTAATACTTTTTACCTACCTTGCCCTCCCACATAATCACTCATTATTTTAATTTACATGTAGTACTTAAAAATTTTTCTGCATATACCTTATTATTGGTGTCCCTTTTATTTTGTCTTCATTTTATCTTTTGAAAGGTTACAAATGAGTATGATATTAAATTCCAGAAGGTATCAGAATGTGCCGAGAGACGTTCTTCCTCACCACTCGTCAGCCATGGAGCCCCTCATAGAGACGACCACGTTTCTGGTTTCTGCTACATAGAAATTGTGCTATACAGGACATTTCAGAGCTTCAGTCCCTGTTGTATGTCACTGTTGGGTATTAATTTGAAAGTGTCAAAAACCAGGAACTGATTATTATGAAAGTCAGGTTAGTGGTTACTTCTGAGGCAGAGGGGTATATAGGAGGCTATTGTGGTATCAACAATATTCTAGAATTGGATGGTAGTTAAACTGTCCACAAAGATTATGTGCAATTCTGTGTAAACATTTCACACAACATGTACAGGTGGATGTGTGTGCAAATACACACAATGTTTAAAAAACAACTGCAAAACTGGTCATCAAACAACCAGAGGGAACAGATGGATTACCTGCAAAGCAACAATTTGATTCATAGCAATCTGCTGAACAGTTATAATAAAAACCAAAAGATAACAGAATATCTTCAGAGTGCTGGTTTAAAAAGTCAAATCCAGAAATGCATCTTCTTCTAAACAGTTTTCAAGAGTGAATGTAAAATGTCTAGTAGACTGAAAGAGTTTGCATTTAACTTACCTGTATGGAGAAGAAAAACTGCTGAAATCTATACTACTTTTATAAGAAAGGAATTGAACTCTAAGGAAATAGCGAAGAGGCAATGTTTAAAATAATAATTGAAATAGAAGATGAAAGAGAAAGAGTGAGCACCCAAATGCAATCAATACATGTCCATATAGTTCCTGTTTCAAGCACTTTACATCATTCACTCTGCCTGTCAACCTTGCCATTATTGCTATTTATCATGTGAAAAAGCCTCAAGTTCTGAGAGGTTAGGTTTCTTACATAACAGGCATCGGGTAACACCCAGGTTGTCAGGCTCCAAAGCCCAACTGCTGCACATTGCACTGTGTCACAAAAAACCTGTAATAACATAGACTACCTGTTTACATGTTAGTATATTTCCTTCCAATTCCTTTGCATTCCTGTTATGTGGGATCGCTTTGTGCAAGGTTAGTACAGCTGACAGTCTTTGCAATGCAAGTATTTTAAGTAGGTCTGTTGAGAAGGACAATATGTGGAAACCAGGCAAAATGATCTCAGCTTGACTTTGGTTTTTCTCTTTCCTTGTCTTTACTCTTACTCTTCTCATCAGAGCTGACAGCACTAGAGATTCTTCCATGCGTGAAATGGAGTTCATCTTGCCCCAGCAAATGTGTACCTCCTCCGATGAACCCTACTGTACATGTTCTAGCTTTTGGAGAACTCAGTTATGTGTGGCCTCTTCCTCTCCACCCCGTTTCCTCTTTCCAAGAGGAAGGAGAGAGAGCAGGTGTCGGGGCAAGTAGCCCTCCCTTCAAAGGAATGGGGAAGGTGAAATGTTAACAGACATTTAGGACAGTTTGTCCTGTGATGTGAAGTGAACCTACACTCCATAGCCACCAGAGACATTCAGAGACATTCAGTGAGATCTAACTTGCTCTTCAGTGGTTTCAAGTCAGAAACGTGTAGTTATGATCATCACTATTATTACTTACTGGATACAATATATTGAGTACCGCAGAAGGAAGATGGCTCAGTAGTATCAGATGGTAGGACTCATCCAAGAGATGAGCCACATTCATGATTAAATAGTCTTGAAGGTAAGTTAAAGAGAAGCACAATAAATCAGCTTGTTTACGGAATTCCATTTTTGCTAGTATGGCAGTTAACTAACCCTTCCATTGAAAACAAACATTCTGGATACGATGTTAAAACTAAATGGATTGATAGGCAGCAAGGACTATGTAGGCCAGTATAAAAGTGAAGTTGAGGAGGGTAACCCCAAGTATCGTACTCCAGGAATTGGAAGAAAACTTTTGTCTAAAACTTGAGCAGTGAATGGAGGGGAAAAACACCTTCCCTGCGAATTGATAATCTAACTGCTGTGAACTGCAGTCTAGATTCACCCTACCTGGGTGGGGAAAAACCTCAGGCAAAGAATTGAACATTTTTCTGTTTCTGCTTCTAAGAACAAATCCTCTTGAAGAGCCCATAGTCATCCTAGGATTTGATTTTTCCTGAAGATAAAGTCCCCTGCCCCCCAAAATGAGAAACTTAGATTTGAAAAAAAAAGACAACCATGAACATGAACCAGCAGAGTAGAAACCACCTCTAAGACTTCATGTGTTGGTATTGTCAGACACAATATAAAGTAGCTGAATTAGATACTTTTGTAAGACAAAAAAGGAAGCTTGAATATGAACAGAGAAACTCCTCTGTTTTTCAGTATTTTTAAAAAACAGACTTCCAAAAATGAAAACAAAAATAATTGACATACTCAGTAATTGAGCTTAACACAGCTGAGAGCAAATTACTGAACTGGAAACACCCAGAATGCAGTGTAAAGAGAGAAAGATAGGATATATTAGAGAAAAGTTAGGTGACATTGGAGGAAAGGAGAAATAATACATGTCTAATAATTATAGAAGGAAAAGTAAGACAGAATGGGCAGAATTAATATTTAAAAAGATAATTGCTAAAATTTTCAAGAAATAGTAGAAGAACCATCTATGGATTCAAGATACCCAACAACTCAGGATACATATTAAGTTTTCTAGGAAAAGCTATACATATATTTGTCTACTTTTCTGGGTTATTAAATAAGGGAGTTAAAGTAAATTGTAAGGATGATTAACAAGAGTATATATGCTTATATATTTCTACATATATAGATTTATATATTCTACATATAGAAGTTAAGGAAGTATAGAAAAAATAAGATGGTAGCTATAAATCTTACTTCCCTCATCACTTACAGGTGTTCCTGACAGCACTCCCCAATAAACTTCCTGCACAGGAATATCGACAGTCTATTTCCAGGGCAACCTGACTGTGAAATTGGTAAAATCGCTTTGAAAAATGGTAACTACCTAGTTAAGTTGGGTTTGTGTGTGCCCTAATGACACTACAAGTTTATATTATATGTGGACTCTAGGGAAAGAAGTCTTGCTTATGCACACCAGGAGGTATGTACAATATTTACCAACAGCTGCATAGGTAAGTTATGATATATTCATTCAATGAGATTTTATGTAACAGTGAGAAAGGATGATAGTTACATGCATCAACATGGATACATTGCAAAAATATAGTAAAAGAGGCACCTCACAGAACACACTAAAAAGTGAGTCCGTTTAGATAAATTTCAAAAACTAGAGGCAAACTAGACTTCCAGCCAAGATGGAGGCGTAGGTAGACATACTGTGCCTCCTTGCACAACCAAAAGAAGGACAACAATTTAAAAACAAAAAACAACCAGAATTGACAGAAAATCAAACTATGGAAGTCCAACAACCAAGTAGTTAAAGAAGACACATTCATCCATCTCGGTAGGAGGGGCAGAGATGGGCAGCAGGGTGGAGAGGACTCGTGGCAAGGCAGTGGCTGGAGGACTGGGGCAAGTAAGCTGCTGCTGGTGGACCCAGTGAGGTGGTGGCTGGTGCAGCCAGCAGTCCCATATTCGCATGCAGATAAACTGGGAGGAGCAACTGGGGAGCAAAACAGACATTGCAATCCAGGGCTCCAGTCTGGAGAAATAAAGCCTCAAACCACTGATTGAAAATACCTGTGGGGGTTGAGGCAGCAGCTGGAGAAACTCACAGCTTCACAGGAGAGTTCATTGGAGAGACCCACAGGATCCTAGAATGTACAGAAGCCCACCCACTGGGGAATCAGCACCAAAAGGGCCCACTTTACTTGTGGGTAGTGGGGGAAGTGGCTGAACTCCAGCAGAGTGGAGCAAGCGCCATTGCACCCTCTTGGGCTCTGCCCCTCACTACGTAACAGGCACATTGAGGAAAAAAAATGGCCCAAATGAAAGAATAGATCAAATCTCCAGAAAAGATACAACTAAGCAACAAGGACATAGCTAACCTATCAGATGCACATTTCAAAACACTGTCAGGTGTTTAGTCAGGATGCTCACAGAACTGGTTGAATTTGGTCACGAATTAGACGAAAAAATGAAGGCTATGCTAAGTGAAATAAAGGAAAATGCACAGGGAACCAACAGTGATGGGAAGGAAATGAACTCAGATCAATGTACCAGAAGGAAGAAAGAAATATCCAACCAGAAAAGAATGAAGAAACAAGAACTCAGAAAAATGAGGAGAGGCTTAGGAATCTACAGGACATCTTTAAACATTCCAACATTCGAATTATAGGTGTATCGGAAGGAGAAGAGAAAGAGCAACAAGTGGAAAACTTATTTGAACAAATAATGAAGGAGAAATTCCCCATCTGGCAAAGGAAATAGACTTCCAGGAAGTCCAGGAAGCTCAGAGAGTCCCAGAGAAGTTGGACCCAAGGAGGACACACCAACACACATCATAAGTATGTTACCCAAGATTAACAATAAGGAGAGAATCTTAAAAGCAGCAAGAGAAAAGGAGACATTTACCCACAAAGGAGTTCCCATAATGGATCAGCTGATTTCCCAAAAGAAATCTTGCAGGCAAGAAGGGGCTGGAAAGAAGTTTTTCCAAGTCATGAAAGGCAAGGACCTCCATCCAAGATTACTCTTTCCAGAAAAGCTTTCATTTAGAATGGAAGGGCAGATAAAGTGCTTCTCAGATAAGGTCAAGTTAAAGGAGTTCATTATCACCAAGCCCTCATCATATGAAATATTAAAAGGATTTATCTAAGAAAAAGAAGATAAAAACTATGAACAGTAAAATTACAGCAAACTCACAGTTATTAACAACCACACCTAAAACAAAAACAAAAGCAAACTAAGCAAACAACTAGAACAGGAACAGAACCACAGAAATGGAGATCACATGGAGGGTTATCAACAGGGGAGTGGGAGGGGGAGAGGGGGGAAGAGGTACAGAGAATAAGTAGCATAAATGGTAGGTAGAAAATAGGGGGAGAGTAAGAACTGTATAGGAAATGTAGAAGCCAAAGAACTTATCTGTATGACCCATGAACATGAACTAAAGGGGGGAGTGTGGGTGGGAGGGGGTGTGCAGGGTGGAGGGGAGTGAAGGGGGGAAAATGGGACAATTGTAATAGCATAATCAATAAAAAATATTTTTAAAAAACAGGCAAAACTAAATACTATGTTTTTACATATACACATAACACATATGTAGATATACACATCTCTAAATAGTCTAAACATATATATGACTATTAAAATATAAGGGAATGATTAAGTCAAATTCCAGGATAGTAAATTGCCTGTGGAGATGGGGTGCAAAAGAGGTTCTAAAGTAACAATAGTGTCCTGTTTATGAGCGGTGGGGTCCTGAATATTCAATTTATTGTTTTTCTTCAAATTTTACATATTCTCCATACAATATTTTAAATGTGTGCTATATTTCACAATGAAAATTTATTTAAAAACAGATACAGTAATCTTCCCTTATTCATGGCTTCACTTTCCAAGGTTTCAGTTACCCAAGGTCAACTGCAGTCTGAAGATGATATGTGGAAATTCCAGACATAAACAGTTCATAAGTTTTATTTATTTTTTATTTATTGATTTGAGAGAGAAAAACACTGATTTGTTGTTCCACTTACTTATGCATTCATTGGTTGATTCTTGTATATGCCCTGAATGGGGATCGAACCCACAATGTTGATGTGTTTTGAGGATGCTCTAACCAACTGGACTGCCCCGCCGGGGCAATTCATGAGTCTGGCGTCTGGCTCCCTCTGGCCAGGATGTGACTCTTGTTGTCCTGCATCTCCTCGCCTTGTGCACTTCCCACACCGTAGTCACTTAATCGCTATCTTGGTTATCATATCGACTGGCGTATCTCATGCTCGTGTTCAGATAATCCTTATTTTACTGAAGAATGGCCCCAGAGTGCAAAATTGGTGATGGTGACAGTTCAGATAGGCCAAAGAAAAGCTGTAAAGTGTTTCCTTTAAGTGAAAAGGTGAAAGTTTCTTGACTCAATAAGGCATTTCATATCACATCAAGCCAAGAAGGGTGAGTGTAATCTGATAAGATATTTTGACAGACCACATTGACACAACTTTTATTACAGTATATCGTATTTTTTCTGTTTTATTGTTATTGTTAATCTCTTCCTGTGCCTAATTTATAAATTAAACTTTATTATGGGTGTGTGCATGTAGGAAAAAGCATAGTAGATATAGGATTCAGTACTTTGTGGTTTCAGGCATCCATTGGGTCTCTTGGTATCCCCTGCAGAAAAGTGAGACTACTGTCCTCAACAAAATTTATTGAAGAGGGGTATTGGGTGTATTCAATGTATTTTGAAATGTTTGCAAAAACAACTTTGAAGGAAAGTGATGTTTAAGCACAAGAAGATTCAAGAAAAATCCAGCTGGAAACTTTCCCATGTTTTCTGAATTGTTTCCTGGAATAATTACACATTGCCTGGGTTTTCTGCTTGTTGGCTTCTTAATGTTTGGGTGGGTGGGAGTGAGGGAGCTGACCACTGTCTGAGGAAGGAGCCAGGAAGCCAGTGCCTAGCCCACCTTACCCCTACTCCTGTCCTGAATCTCCTGGTTCTGATTCCTGTATCTGGACTCCCAGCTCCTGACAGAGGCTGGGTGATCCACTCTCACCTGGATCTTGTAACGAAACATGCCTGTTGTCCTGCAAAAGGACTGGATCAGAGGGAAAGGATGAAGGGAGGTGGAGCAGAGGACAGAAGGAGATAGGAGAAGGTTGTAAGCCAGAACCTTTAACAGGAGTAAATGTCAGGAGACACAAGGACACCATTTGGCCAGGGGATGTGGAAGAAGGGCAAAGCTGCCGCAGGGCCACGGGCCCTGTGCCAGGAGCGGGGAAATGCTGACCTCCTGGGAAGCTGCCTTGTGATTCAGAATGAAGACACAGGAACTGAGAAGCTTGAGCTCTGGGGAGGCTAAGGCAGCTTGCTCTCGGCAGCGGCAGCAGTACCCATGCACCCCCAGCCCAGCTGGACTGGTCAGAGAGCTGCATGGCTAGGGGCTAGGGCCCTGCCCTTTTACACATATCCCTGCAGCCTCTCCCACGGGGTTCAGGATAGGGCGGTGCTCTGACCATCCAGGGGCATACGGTGTTTTATTACAGAGTCTTTGGAAAGACACCACAGAAGCCCAAACTTGGGTCCAGAATTTGGATGATCTGCTCCGTTCTTAAAGCTGCAGTGTTCCTTTGAGCCTCAAGGTGGTACAGCAGCACAGTACACAGCTTACAAAAAGACTACTTTAAATTGCAGAATACTTCCTCAGGCAGGTTTATTAGCCTGACGGCTTCACCATTTTGCAGTCTCTTGCAGGCATTCCATGTTTCAAATAGGCTGGCTCCTCACCTAGCCTGACCTTTGAGGTCCACACCTCCACCCCCAATCAGAATCTGGGTCATTTTCTCAATTCTTTGCTCATGTCTGCTCAGGTTCATTCTCAGTTTCAGGTTAGAACTGCTGCCCTATGCTCATGGGACCTGTCCTCATGGGCACCACCCAGACAGTGCCAGGCACACAGGGGAGGTAAATCCAAGGGGCTCCTCAGACAATTGCCCCTCACTCAGGCGAGCAGTCAGCACAGCGTCACCACCAGCATTCCTCTTCCTGTGTTCAAGGCACTTCCTTCCTTTTTATTTTACACATTCCCACCTGCTTCCACTCTACACATTCTCAGTCACTCCTCAATAGCGTTCGGGGGGATTTTTCCTATTAGCATTTTATCATGCCCATGCCATTTATAATTAGCTTTTACCCTAAGCGTACTCTGCATTTTACTCCTAATTCAGTCTCTGCTTGAAATGTCAACTGACCAGTATAGCCTTCCCTTAACATGCTTGTAAAATAGCAGCTACCTTCCAGCAGCCTCTACCCGCTTACATTGCTTTATTTTCCTCCTTAGTCTTCTTTTCACCTGAGATAAGTATATATTTGTTATCTCTTCATCTCCTACAGTGTAAGCTTCCTGAGCACTTGGATTTTGCCAGTTTTGTTTCCTGAATTCTTAGCCTTAGAACAGTGTCTGGCATGTAGTGGGCACTCAGCAAATGTTTGAATGAATGGGTGAGTGGGTGGGTGGCTGGGCAGATGTATAAATGAATGGATGGGTAGATGGATGGATGGATGCCGAGTTCTACCCATCCCCAGCAGGTCACAGGAGAAAGCAATGTACACACTGGGAGTTTGGATTCTAGGGTTCTGGCTCCAACTGAGCCACTAGCTACTTATGGAATTGGAGCAAGTTGCTCCCGGTGTGGCCTGTTTTCTAATCTGTGAAATGAGTGGGCTGGAGTTCATGATCTGAAGTTCCCTTCTGTGCTCGCAGTTTTTGGTTTTATGATTATGCTTCCAAAAGGGGCCAAGGCCATAAACCAGACTTACACATACATTCTCGGCTGGAAATTATTGCAAGTTAATACTTTACCATCAAAAGGTACATTTACGTACGTGGATAATTGCTTCATAATCTTTAGGTCTTTAAAAAATAATCTTCCTAAGAAAATTTTGTATGTATTGACCTTTGCTTCTATTTTTATTTGGGCCTCTGTCTCCATGTATTAATAATTCTGATTTTTCTGACACAGATTATAAAAAATTATTATTCTTCATTTGGGATTTTCATAGGCTATTTATTCTCATTAGTAAATTATAATTATTAAAAACATTGGGAATATTGTACAGTAGACACATTTGGGAAAATTATTTTGAGAAAGATGTCATACTCAGTGTGCTTTCAACATGGTAAACAGGTTTCAAAATAAAATCACAATAATTTAAAAACTCTTACCTTTGAAAAAGAACTCTCACCTTACGCCTTAATTTTCTTCTTGCTACTTAGTTGTGGTTGTTTGTGCAATTGGTACATGTCTGGTATCTAGAAAACCTTAAAATATTGTTTGAATGAATGGTCAATGGCATGTGAGAGAAAAAACTCATATCCTGAGGTACAAGTAGAACTTCACGAAAGTGGTTCTGCCCTTCTTATCTGAGGGAGGAAATCCGAATAAGCTTAAGAACAAAAGGTAGTACCTTTCCAGTGTAACCGCGTGGTTCTCCAAGTCCCCAGTTTTAAATATGTACTCTTCTATAATAATAATAATATAATAACAACAACAACAACAACTTGATACCTGTCGTAGGTAGACTAATGCCCCACTCAATGCCCCCCGGACCCCAGATATGCCGAGGCCTCCATCCCCAAAACCCATGAATACATTTCATGGCAAAAGGGACTTTGCAGATGTGATAAAGTTAAGGACATCGAGATGGGGGAGTTATTTTGGGTTATGCAGCTGGACTCAATCAAAAATCTTACACTGGGAGAATCTTTCCCAGCTGTAGTCAAAGGAAGATGTGATTAGCAAGGAAGGATCTCAGAGATGCAACATGGCTGTTTTTACAGTGGAGGGAGGGGACAAGAGCCAGCGAGTGCAGGCAGCCTCCAGAAGCTGGAGAAGGCAAGGCAATGGGTTCTCCCTCAGGGCCACCAAAAGAACTGCATGTCACTTCGGCTTCAGCCCACTGAGACCCACGTCAGACTTACAGAACTGTAACGTAATAACATTTGGGTTGTGTAAAGCTACTAAATTTGTCATAATTTGTTACAGCAGCAATAGGAAACTAATACATAATCCTCTGGCTGAACAAACGCTTTGTGTACCTTAGAGTAAAACCAGAGAGGCCAGGCTAGGCATCTAGAGTTACGCTGTCTGATAGGACAGCCACCAGCCACATGTGTTGACCGAACACTTGAAATGTGGCCAGTCCAAATGGAAATGTGTGTAAATGTGGAATTCATATAGATTTCAAAGGTTTAGTATGGACAAAGTCTCATCAATGATTTGTTCATATCAATTACATGTTGAAATGATACAATTTTGGATATATTTATTTAAATGAAATATATTATTAAAATTTATTTCACCCTTTTTTAACTTAAAAAAGTGACTTAGAAAATTTGAGCTACACACACCACTTGCATTTATGGCCCAGGTGAGCTGTGATATTCAGGTCCAGGAGAAAAGGTCAGGCTTGTTGTGTGTGTGTGTGTCTTTCAATACTAAACCATGAGAGTGGCTGCTTAGAGATTACTTGCAGAGCATGCATTTGATGTTGCTGGCCCTACAAGGTGCTTTGACAAGGCACAACAGGATGGTAAGTTTGTCTCAAGCAACTGTCCTGGAGGACCTAGAAACTCTGGTCTAACTGAGAAGACGATGCAACAATTGGGTCTTTTCCCTTTTGGCCAATATTTCTTGCCCTACCTTTCCCCTCATGGACAGGGTTGGTTAGCATTTTCACAAAATAAAGATGTTAAAGAGAATTAGAAACCCAAAGGAAGCCTCAGATGTCTGAGCCCAAATATCTAGAAGCATTCTGTGTAGTGATTTCTGTTTGGCCTATTTCTTATTCTCTGTAGCAGTTTCTCATAATGCAGAGAAAAATGCCTTGAGCTTAGAAATCAGGAGATAAACTCTTTATTTGAAATTCTGGTTCTCCTCTGATTTGCTCCATGATTAATTTAGCTTCCCTGTGGTTTCTTTCAATGTTTGTTTATCAGTACCAAGCACTGTGAGGATTAATTAGTGACTCTAATTAGAAGCATGTTTTAAAATATCAAAAATAATTTGCCTCAGAAGCAAGTTGTCCGGGCATAAGATTTTGGGTTCTGATTAGTTGCTTCACCACAATCTGGACATTGACATCTGCAAACTCTATTGTAGTTCAACAGCTATTGTAGGCCTAAAATACCATATTGAAAGTGTCCCTCATGGATATATGCAGTGAAATTTTGCTTTTGTTTTTCTTCTCTATGATGTCATTTGCTTAACTCAAATGAACTTTGTGCCATTAAAAATGGGGCAATACAATTGATTTCAATGCCATCTGAGTCTGTTTGAGGTATTGTGGACGGAAATATCCTGGTTACTTGGTTGGGATGATTCATGTAGTAGAACAGTCTGGGAATAAACTTTATCTTGTCCTTGTCTTTATTTTTGTTTTCTATATGGAAACTAATCATTTGAGGTTGGCAACGCGGATTCAGGCTAAATTTCTTCAATGAATTTTTTTCCATGGTTCTGTACTTCAGACCAAAAATCTCCCAACTCCAGGCTGTTTTCCAAAAGCAAATCCACTCACGGGCTCTCTGAAAGACTGCTGGCCTGTCAGAT
>PVKM010018324.1:0-25142 GCA_004027735.1 Carollia perspicillata
CCCAACATCGTTCCCTGTGCATCAAGCACGCAGGTGATGCAGTGTTTCTCGGCCTTTGCAGTAAGTAGCTGGCCCCGTTCTGAAAGTTCTGGTGCCTGTGCACAGTACTGACGGCCACACCGCAACTGCTGCCAGGGTGATGGTCACTTTGGTGTGGCTCCTGACTTCAGAATTGACACAATGTGAAAAAAAATGTTCACTTTCGAATCAATGAAATACGGTAATAATTTGATAATAAAATCCAATTCTCACCTTGGAGATAGAACCAACTGTATATTCCCATTAGAGAACTAGCCAATTGTAGGAGATGAGTGAAAAAATATATCATAGAATTACAGCAAGAGAACACTTATCACCATGTACACAGGCCCCACACCCCTCTGTGAGCTCGAAGAGGAGTTTTTATTCTTTGTTTTGTTCTGATCCTGACAATTATAGCATTCATTTTGTTTCTTCAACTTAACAAGCCACTAGATTTTCAAGTCTTTTTCTACCAAAAAGTTTCCTGGTCATGAAAGAAATCACCTAAATCATGGAGACAAGAGATGTCCCATGTGTTTTGCCTCTAGAATTGCTGTGCCTCAGGATGAAACTAGAAAAAATAGACACTCAAAGGTACATTTTTAAATTGGATTTTTAAAAATTGAATGCACTTGAACTTTGTTCCATTGTAACTTTTCAATGATGAAACCTGAGCACAATGGCAGCTCCCAAGAAGGTAAGTCCAGGGGCAAACAATCCATCAAGACCCTGACTTTGGACTCGCTGTGATTTCCAAGAAATAGTAAGTTGGTGTCTGTGTGTGCCGATTCATCTGCTGGGTAGGGATGCAGGGGAAAAGAACTGAAAATATATTCATAGTATCAATATTATATAATAGAGTACCAATCTCTGGAAGATTGCCCATTGTCAGGCACACAGTGACCACAACATTACCTTATGACTGGTAAGGGTCAGGGAAGAAATTTCACACGTGACCAGGGTACATGAAGCCCTGTGAAGGTCCCATACAGTAAAGACACATTGGGGCTTCAGCCCCTCTCACTCCTGATAGGAATTCAGATTAAAATAACACTAAGACAGAAACTAAGTATAAAGAAACTCAACAATGTTCTGATTTCTTCACAACTATTTTGGTTCTCTTTTGAGATATGAAAAATCTGTGTTTTTTTTTTCTTTTTTAACAAAAGAAACATGAGCTACCCCTGCCTTGCCAATGTCCTGAGCAGATGCTTTGTCTGCCCTCCAGGTAGCCTACACTGGGTGGCATCTTGGTTTGCTTCTGGATCAGGAAGTGCTCTCGGTTTTAGGCTCTGTAGAATGGAGACATTCAAATAAAATTGTGAACTGTTTGGTGTTCATTTGTAAGCCAAAACCCCTCCCCTTTTCAAGCCCGGTGTTAAATGGGTTGTTTCTCCAAGTACAATTCAGATTTTCTTCACTGCAGATTATTTACCCTGTTGGGTTTCTTTATCTGAAATTATCCTGGGGAACCTTTGTGTTTGAAGCACAAAATGATATGAAAAGTCAAGTTAAAAGAAATAAAGGCAAACCTAAAAGCCTAAGGCGGGTGTTGGAAGCTGTAAAATCATTCCTTGAACTCCCCAGGTGTTGATCAAAGAGACAGCCATAAATTGCAACAAAGGCAGAGATCTACTCTGCCCTGAAAACCGTCCAGAAACACAGGAAATGTTTCATTATTTATTTCATTAATTCTGTGATAGCAATCTCTACTGACAAGATTTGCAAATCTAATCATTTATTAATGCAACGTGTCTGGTGGATTGCACTCAAGGTCTTCCTTAGCTCCCAGCCTCTGCACGGCTAAAGCCCTCTGCCAGCTGCCAGCGGGCTCTCTTGCCACATGTGACCTTGGGGTTTCCAAGCTCCTCGCCAGGGACTTCCTCTCCGAGCTCTCACACATATCCAAGATGGCTGCCAAGCACACCCTGCTCTAAGAACCAGCAATGGCTGCCTTCCAGTATGAGTATAGCTAACACGGTGGTTCTATTCATAGAAGACATTCTCTGAGAATCACAGTATGGAGTGTGTGGTTTTAGGCCATGGTGCTGACAGGAATGCACCCTTCAGGCTGTATTTGCATTGTTGCCACTCACCCTGATACAGAGAAGGCTTAACTCGACTCTTGACTGAGGCATTGATTTTTCCTGGAAATTTCACCATGGTTTCAGATATTTCCAAAGTCTCATCCTGTTTCCTTGGCAACTGTCTAAGCTTTATTCCCTATGAACCAATGTGGCATGATTCATCAGTAAACAGCAAAGCAGCAGCCACCCAACTTACAGGCTTCCTAAAGGTTTCCTGGAAAGCGATCCCTGCCCTGAGCTGTTTCGCAAGCAGTGTTGTTGATATTTCACAGAGTGCAGCTAAAAAAAATAATAAAAGTCCCATAATCGTGTGCATGGGGAACAACAGCGTTTATGGAGATAATGAAATGCAGAAATGAAAACCCCTCAGCAAAGCCCCTTTAGATGTGCCTAAGCTCTGTTCATTAATCTGTGATAATTAGACTTATTTGCAGAGGTTAACAGCAGTGGCACGTGGTAATTAAGCACTCTCTTTCTACCAGAGGGATCGAAAATGCTTCTCGTGTGACACATGTCCAGTCTACAGGACATTTTATGTTTGCTTTACAGCTCAGGTTTCCAACAGGAAAAAGGAATTGTATTCTATACAGCCATGACCAGATATTAATTTCTGTAATGAGCAGCAACATTGAGTTTTAGTTGTAAGCCCTGGAGCAAGAGTGACCTAGGGTTACAGTCACTGCCTCCATCACTGTCTGTATCGACTCAGGCAAGATGTTATATCCTTTTGCCTCAGTTTCCTCATCTGTAGAATGGGGATAAAAATGCCTTCTCCAGAACGTCGTTGTGATGATTTAATAATGACAACAATGATAATAGTATTCCTCGGCTGCTTACAACATCCCATGCACTGTTCTAAGCCCATGACATAAGCCCATTAAACCTCATTTTACAGATGAAGAAATTAAAGCACAAGAGATCGAGTGGCTTGACCAAGACCAAGCTTTGGAAGCAAACAACTTAATTCACCTTGAGGCATCCAAGTCACTTGTGAGCAAATTCCCCAAAATGGACGTAGACTCACTGGTTTTGAAAAATACCTTTTCCTTTCCTCCTCTAAAATAAGAACGTCTGTGCGCTGAAACAACTTTATCCTCGGTGACAGTCACTGTGTGGGCTTACATTAGCTGTAGCTGCACCGTCGCATCTACGAAGGAATCCATTAATAAAGAATGAGTGGAATGCAGAAAGGAAATGTTCCACTTCTCCCCAGTTTTAGCAATTGCGCTAAGTGAGGAAATACATGCAAAGCTCTCAGTGTGGTACTTTGTGTGCACCAAGTGCTCAATAAAAAATGGCTATCGTCATTACAGAGGCGAATGTGCCAAAGAGCGGCACGAGGGGCGAACCATACTCTTCACTTCCCAAAGCACATGAATGCGGATGAAGTCAAGATGGCAGTAATCCCCAAGTTCATACACGGCAGCGTTTTGATCCATTTTAGTCAGAAGGTTACAAGGTCATTTATGGTTCTGAAAAGGAGAAAGGACGGAACCTGGACCCCTATCCATGCCACACACAAAAGTCAGCTCCAAATGGATCGAAGACTGGAGTGTAAGACCTGAAACCATAAAACTCCTAGAAGAAAAACAGTGATAAACTCCACGACATTGGTCTTGGTCATGACTTTTAGGATTTGAAAACAAAAGCAAAAATAAACATCAAACTAAAAAAACGACTGTGCAGCAAAGTAAACCAACAGCAAAAGGAAAGGCAGTGTACGGAATGAGAGAAAATATTTGCAAGCCACCTGTCCGATAGATAAGGAGTTCATGTCCAAACTACAAGGAACTCATTAAAACTCAGTATCACGAAATGTGCCTCCACAAATAACCCAATTTAAAAATGAGCGAAGGCCATGAATAGTCATTTTTCCAAAATACACAAATGACCAAGAGGCACTTGAATCACTAATCATCAGGCAAACTCAAATCAAAACCACAATAGCCATCACGTCACACCTGTTAAGATGCCTACTATCAAGGAGACAAGAGATAACAAATGCCGGCCAGGAGAGTGAAGGGAGCCCTGGCCACTTCTGATGGGGATGTGAACCTGTGCGACCACTCTGGAGAACAGTGTGGGGGTTCCTCAAAAATTGAAAATAGAACTACCAATGATCCAGCAATTCCACTTTTGGGTATATGTCCAAAGAAACCAAAAGCAGTCTCTCAAAAAGATATCTGTACTGTTGTGTTAATTACAGCATTATTCATAATAGCCAATGCATGGAAACAACCCAAGTATCAGGCAACATATAAATGGAATAAAGAAAATGTGGTATATGTGCAATGAAGTATTATTCAGCCTTATAAAAAAAAGGAAACCTTATTATTTGTGACTTGGGTAAAACTGGAGGACATTATGCTAAGTGAAATAAACCAGACAGGAAAAAAAACCAAACAAACAAATACTACCACTTATCTATGGACTTAAAAAAAAAAAGTTGAACTCATAGAAACAGAAAATATAAAAGAACAGCGGTTGCCAAGGACTGGTTGCCAGGACGCTGGTGAAAGGGTACAAACTTTCAGTCACAAGATGAATAAGGTCTGGAGATCTAATGTATAACATAATGACTATAGCTGATCCTACTGCACTGTAAAGCTGAAATTTGCTAAGAGAATAGAATTTAAGCATTCTCTCACACGAAAAAAGGTAAACATGTGAGGCTATCGATGTGTTAATTAACTTGATGGTGGCACTCCTAACGTGTGTATGTATCAAACCACACTGTATGCTCTAAATATTAATATACTACTATTATATTTGTCATCGATATACCTCAGTAAAGCTGGAGAAAACAAGAAGGGAGGGAGGTGGCAAGGAGGGGAAGAGCAGAGACGTGGAGGGAGAACAGGAAACATGCTTAAAAAGGTAACTGACTTTCCAGTCCTCCAATCCCGGAAAGTGGAATTTAAAAGGTCTCAGGCCCTGAGAAGAAGAGAGGGGCTTTGACTGTATTTTGGGTGTTACCAGACCGAGGGAGGGATCATAGTTGCTCCTTGTCTATCCAGTATTCCAAGGAGAGCCTCACCTTTGTTCCCCGTGCTCGTTATTGGTGCTGCAGCGGAAAGTGGAAAGCAGACTCATGTTTCTTCTCATGGGCAGTCGAGAGCAAGGACCTCAGCCGAGAAGTGAAAGAAAGCCTCGAGCCCCAGCTTGGCTGACTTTCCACACACAGCTGGTACATTCATTAGCCGTTCCTGACTCCTCTGCACGATTGTGCAAGTGGACAGCATGGCACTTATTTTTGCAAATCCTCTTTTTTACCTTTTCCCCCCCTTTCTTTGGGCTTTTGAAAGACAAGCTTTGACACTCTCCACAAAGAAAGGAAATCCACAGCAGCACTAAGGAAAGAATTAAAGGACCTGTAAGGAAGGATCTGGGAAGTTCCACTAGTCCTCATTCACATGCAAAACCTGTCCCACACCTTCCTGCAGCTGATGGGGACGGAAGGCCCTCTCCAGCCGACCCTTGGTTTGCCTGAAGCTCACCTTCCTCATCTGACCTGAGTTTCCCCTGAGGGGTCCGTCTTGTTTTATAACACTGGGCAATAAAAGTCAGGGCAACACCGAAACCAACACAGCCATGACTGTTTCAGCTTCGGGCGTGGAGGGGGTACAATTTTCTGAACTGGCAACACATGGCATATTTGGGTAGGGTTTCCATAAGTGGGAAGGAGACCCACCATCAAAGTATGTACTTGTTCAAGAGTAGGCTTTCTCGGACCGTCATTCTGTGGTATTGTATAAACACAAGGTAGTGGAACTTTCTAAAAAGCAGCTGTAAATCTCTTCAGAACGTCAGATTTCCAGCACAGCCAGGGTCCCCATTTTCCCTTCATTGATTGGACGGACAGAACGTGAGTCCTGGCTTTCACCTGCTCTCTAACCTATCTTCCCATTCCATAGCTCCTTTACTTAAGATTCCTTTTCTCCCAGCTTACTCTGATTCTGCAGAATAAGAGATCTTCATACCCAAGCCTCCCGGATGAGGTTCTATGAGTGATTGTGAGAGCTGTGTGTCTTGGCTTTGAATTAAGAGAATCTGAGCTGAACGACAAAGATTGGAAGAGGTAGAAAAAGATTTCTCTTGTTAAAGTAAATTAATTAGTTGGATTTATATGAGGAGACAGAAGGGAGGAAGCCAGGCTGTGTCCCATATTAATAACTCACTTGGGAGAAGCCAGATTGGATTGGAAGCAAAAGACAAAGGCGGGGGATGGGGGACACACACCGGGCCACCCCGCATAAGGGAAGTAGTCGGTTTTCCTCTCCTTGCACCCCATAACCCGTACAGACACAAACACACATCCTCATTCCTGACATGAAAATGATGTCATCTTTCTTTTTGACTCACTAACTAGACTACATTAACCCCCTGCAGGGTGAGGGCCAGCAGGAGGCTGCTTAAGGGACTTCAGGCCTGTGAATAAGTGATGACCCAGTGGTTAGGGGCGGCAGCCTAGATACATTCAGGATGCATTAAAGCAATTAGCTGGAAGAGGAGGGAGAGCACAATTTCCAATCCCCTAGAAGGACCAGGCCGTATTTGGAACAGGCTGAGGAGCTCTACAGAGAAGGGCTGGTAAGAGCTACTCAGCGAAATGTCTGCACACGAAAAGAGTATGCAGTTCACCCTCTTGGCCTCGTTGGATACCAGTGCCATTTCGAGGGGATTTCAGGATCATGGAGCTGAGAAACTAATTACTTTTGCAAATCAGTGTACTCGAACCAGCCTTGTCACAGATTATTTCAAATTACGCTTTGCAGACTGGTTTCTACTGGCTGAATCTGGCCCATGGATGCTTTTGCTTGGGTCAGACTGTTCACTTTGGGCCAATATTTTTTTTAAAAAAATGAAAAGACTTCACAAAATGGCTGGTACGTCCGGAAACGCTGTGCCAGCATCCCTCTGCGGCACCGATCTTCTGGAACTGAGCGCCAGCTCCTCGTATGCCAGCCATGTGTTCTCCGGTTTGCTCCAGCCCTCCCCACTGCCTCCTACCCCACTCCCAACCCACTTCATTCGCTTCTTTGAGTCCTTTACCTCTACCTGGGCCCCTGCGGGCGTCTGAGTTTGTGACCTCTACGTTACATGGTTTCAACCACACATAAAAGGCAAAATCCTAGTTGGCATGTAGGTACTTCTCAGTTCCTGCCCCCGGAAGGTTTACCTCTACCTCACCCTGCATGGAGGCCTCGTTTAAATGTGCCCACAGCTCCGCATGAAGCTGCCGCCCCCACAGGTGCAGAGACGCAGCACGGGCATATGCACACTCGGCTACTGCAACCTGGTCAGGAATGACGGCCGTGAAGAGGCAAGTAGAACTAAGGAGTATTTGAACGTGATTTTAAATGCTGTGACAACTGCACGTTTGGGCAGTCATGATGCCCACCAGATTACAGTAAGAAATGTCACGAGCTAAATAAAATGCCAGCCAAAGCAGCCTCAGAGATCCAGAAACCGCTTGGCGTATTTCATGACACTTCACAGTGCAGCCTGGCGTGAGCGCTAGCCCTAACGCACGAGACTGGCCAACCAGCCCACAGTTCCGATTTCTTTGAGTAGGCACTAGCCTCTTCCCAAGATGTTCCTGCTTACTTAAGCCAATAAAGCTTTGTCTAGATTTTTATTCTTGTTCGGATGAACTTTCAGTGGGAAATGGCATTTAAAGAATAAAGGAAGAGCTCCGATGATCTGAGGACAGCAGATCGCACATCTTCTAGGGAACTTCCTCCTCCTTCCCTCCCTCTCCGAACCCTCAGATGCTTTTCTCACTTCTTGCTTTTAACCCCTCTTCTTCTCCTTCCCAACCAGGCAGCCCAAATGGGAGTGAAGTGCTAAGTGGCTGCTTCCTCCCTCCCCTTAGCGGGGCCACATTTCCGTGCTCCTGAAAGGCACCTTCCCGACTGCTATGGACACACGAGCCCTGTGTCAGCAATCCCTTTGCTTAAAACTGGAGGACAAGGCATGTTTTTAAAAGGTAGTTGAAGAAGCTGTGTGACTCTACTGCCCCAAAAGAAACTGTAACAGACTGCAGGGAAAAGTACCTGGTACAGGGTCAGAAAATAAATAATTCACATTTCCCTCACCGTCTAAATTAACCTTGGCTTATTTCATGCTTCCCGGCCCCCATCACCCGGACTTTGCTTCTCTCCAGGCCGGAGCGGGCTGGAGTCATTCAGGTGTGCGCTTTAATCCCTCCAGGAAACCTCTTCTGCTCTATTTGGATCACAGAAAGTGGGAGCAATTGGATGAGCTTGTGCTCACTGCCCTGCGGGCAGGGCTGTCACGCGGCAGCCTGCAGTGACTGGTCCTTGGGGTATCAGCCACGCCCGTGGAAAATGACACCAAGTGTCCTTTCACTAATACTGATAGCCAGAAGCCAACGCAGCTTGACATTTAGAAAATGTCCCTCTTTCCAGTTTCACAGCATGCATTTTTCTTTAAAGATTCTTTTTTCCCCAACCTTCTTACTCATCACCACCAACAGCCACAGCCTCCTCCACTCCACCCCACCCCCCAGAGAATTTCATCTCTAGCCCGGCTATTAGAAGGCAGGCAGAAGCGGCACTCCTATCTGCATTAAAGTCACCTCTTCTGTGCCACAGGACAGTTACAGAGTGTGGTGGTGTTCTCTCCCTCATATTGCAGGCACAAAGCCTTGCGAGTGGTAAGGTCTATGAAAGCTCAATTTTCACCCGAGTTGTACTTGTAGGCCTTTCTCCTCGATGAGCTTGGTAGGAAGAGTGGGAGCTGGTCAGGAAACACATGTGCACATGTGCAGGGCTGAAAGAAGGATGCGAGCATTCTGTGTACAAAGCATGTTTCCTTGGTCATGGTTTGAAATAAATACTGTGTGTCTTAAAGGCAATGTCACTGAAAAAAGATGGTACAGCTCAAGGCAAAGGGAAATCTGGATTCTGCCTTAAGAAACTTGTTCTGCTGTTATGGTAAAGTACTTCATATAAGAATTCTTTAAAATTTATTTATTTACGTATTTATTTATTTTAGACAGAGGTGAAGTGGGGGGAGAAAGAGAGGGAGAGAAACGTCAGTGTGTGGTTGCCTCTTGCATGCCTCCTCCTGGGGACCCGGCCCTTAACCCAGGCATGTGCCCTGACTGGGAATCGAACCAGCGACCCTTTGGTTCACAGGCTGGTGCTCACCCCACTGAACCACACCAACGAGGGCAGAATTCTTTCAACATTGTCCAATAGAACTTTCTGCAATGATGGAAATGCTCTGTATCTGCATTGTCCGATATGATAGTTGCCTGAAACCACGAACCCCTGAATTATAGCTAGTGTGGCTGAGGAATTGCATTTTTGATTTGATTTGATTTTAATTAATTTTAATTTAAATACCCACAAGTGGCTAGTGGCTACTTCATTGGACATCGCAGGACTCATTGTCAAGACATATCCTATGCTCAGTTCCATTCTTTTTTTAAAAAACCAGTCTTAAGTATATCTGCCTCCAATACTTCCTCCAGAAATTCTTTCCGTGTTATCGGCAAGGAGGAATGAAGGGAACAAACCCTGGATTTGGCTTCCTCTGTCAGGCCTGAGAAAGGTGCTTTCACACGTGAACCTCACTTACGTTTGGTTGAAACTTCACAACTGCGCTGTAAGGGGTATTACCCCATGTCATAGCTGAGGAATCTGAAGGTGATGAGTTTCAGTACATGGCCTAAAGTTGCTAGATACATTCTTGGACTGAATAAATAGCAGAACCGGAATTTGAGCCTTGGGAACCTGTCCAATATTCTTTCCATTTTAAATTAGTGTTGTTACTCTCAATGCTATCCCCAATTCACAGAAAGAGAAAATAAGTCATTCACAGCAGAAGCAAGCCCAGGAACGGGTGATAGGCACAGAGGTTTGTGGTCTTTGGCTACAAGTTTCTTCAGATCCAAGTGCGGGTTAAAAGTATTCCGTGGAGGACCAAGCAATGAACTTGCACTTCTTGGTGTCAATGCTGTGACGGGCAGGTCTGAAATGACCAGTTCAAAGTCACTCTTATTGGGACTGAAAGACTTTTGAGAGCTGCAAGGAGATGCAGGCATATATTAGGAAAAAAACAGTGTCCAGAACAAAAAAAAAGTAGATATTTCCAAAACGAGATGACAAGAGTCAGGGGAAAAAACCCCTGCATCCACTGTAACTCCACTTCTTGGACTCCAGGAGAAATGAGAATTACCCAGGTTTGGGCAAGTTGAAAGGGCTATTTTTTTTTCTTCCAAGCCTACTGCTGGAACCCCTGGCTACAGTAGTAACCAGAGGGGTGGTGAGGAGGACGCTTTTCTCTGCTGGTAGCCATCCACCCAAGAAGTTTCCTAGAAGGTGATGTTGATTGTAATTAGAGCCTCGTCTGAGAGGGGGAGTTTGTCTCAATTCCCAGTCCTGCAAATGCAGCTGGTGGCTGGGAAGCTGCCGCCTGGCATTCTCTCCAGAGAGAGTCTCAGCTGCTTTGCCGTCCAGAATCATCACTTCCTTCAGTTTCCCAGGGTAGGGGTTGGGGGTGGGGGGCGGGGAGGGGGCTGCGCCCGGCCCTGCAAGGAGGGAGGCAGTGACCAGGCGGCAGGCGGCTTCTCACAGCGTGTGTCCTCCCCGCGCCCCGGCAGCAGACTTCAGTTATTCCCGGTCCCTTGCTGGCTGTTCACTTTCTACACCAATGGGCTCTGAGGTGACAAGTTCAATTCCCAGTTCTGTCAAACCTGCACTTTCTTCCCTGACCTACTTTTCCCACTCCGCAGTGTTGGAACAATGCCTCACTCTGTTCCCTGTTTAGACCCGTCCTTTGCCTGAGATGGTGCAGAAGCCCAGGCCTTTGCCAGGCTTTTTGCCTTGAATCCCTGACAAGTGTTGATGGGAAAAGAAAAAAAAAGGAAGGAAGGAAAGAAAGAAAAAAAAATCCTTTCATAAAACAGAGTTCAGCTCTCCCACAGATGCCCAGAGTCTGACGGGAAATGAATCAGAAGGCCGAGCCTCTCCATTCACACCTCTCCCCTCCACCCCCACACTCCCCCAACCTCCCAGGCGCAGTGAGAAGCAACTGAGGCAGTGCCAGCGACACTCCTGAGCCTTGAGCATCAAAGACATTGCAGTCTCTTTGAGGGGCCCTAGCGGAGGCACCGGCCAAGACTGCTCTCATCCTCAGCCCCAGGGAACTCGCCCCGGTGAACCGTTCCCTGAAAGGAGCATGGCGCAGCCTTGCCAGGGGCCTGGCACCACTGAAAGTTTTCTCAGGCGTATGGCCAGAAGGTGCTTTAAGGAGAGTGGCGTGACCAAGGAGCCAGCGAGGTAGCACATATGAAGATCCTCTGTGGTCTGAATGCAGGATAATCTGACACAGGAAGGGGAGAGTGGTAGCGAATAACAATGAAATCTTAGCCAGCCTTTGTTGACTGTTTGCTGCACGCCAGGATTGCTTGGTAAGCTTTTACATGGACTAAATGTCTATTTGTCCTAAGGTCCTCTGAGACAGGCACTATTATTACCCCATTTGATAGATAATGAGGTACAGAGAGCAGTGCGTGGCAAGCTAGTCAGTGGTCAGGCTGGGATGTGCATCCACGGGGTCTGCCCAGAGCTGCACCGTTATCTCCAGCTCCAACCCTGCACCTCTGCTAACTCCATCCTCCAAGCTCACTCTCCCCTACCTTCTCCATCTTGCACTGCAAAAACAACTTGATCTGCTGTGTCCTCTCTAGCACTCCAGCAGCCCTCACCTCCCACACCACCCACCAAACCCCAGACAAGACCACTCTGGCCCCTTTCCTCCACATGAGCCTAAAACAGCAGCCTCCTCTGGACCACCTGCCCTACTTCCGTTATTCCACGGGGTTCCTCTCCTAAGGAGATCTGGGCAAGCATGTGGCAGATACCACCGGGTGGGCAGTGGCTGTGCTGGGCAGACAGGGCCAAGCCTGAGCTAACATCCTCGTTCCCCCTGAGTCTAGGGGTGCACATCTTGTCAGTCCTGCTTAGGGAGGTAGAAGGGGAAATCTGCTGGGGGGTTGTTGGAGGAAGTCTCTTGGATAACAGGAGGGACCCTCCACAAAGAAAATGTTCTTGGTTGCATCCTCTTTCCTGCTTGGTCTGCTGCTAGGTGAGGACACAGAGCTCAGAGCTGGAGTGTGTATCATGCAACCATGAGGCAGTTTGCCTCTGACATACTAAAGATAAAAACATGGAGAAAAAAGCCCCAGGAACTTGCTGATGTCATGTATCTGCTTCACCAACACTGCAACTGCCAACTTGCAGATTTGTTGTTCCATTAATTTTTTTTAATGTATACCATTAATCAACCGCTAGTTAGTTTTTTGTTACTTGCAGCCAAAAGCACCTGACTAATAGAGGTACCCCAAAGCAGTCTTCCAGAAAGGGTGCTGAATGATTGTCCTCAGTGCTGGTCACTGCCTGCCTCACCCTGACTTGCCCATCTCCTGCTCCCCACCCCAAAAGACACCGAGAAACAGCCTGGCCACCATCCTGCCTCACTTTCTGGCCTTTGCAATCAATACTCCTTCTGCAGGGAGAACCTCTCCCCAGGCCTTCACAGGGCTGCTTTCTTCTCTTCACCCAACTCAAAATCACACTGACAGAGAGAATCTCCCTGATCACTCAATCTTGAGTAGCCACCCAGTAACTCTCTGTCCTATACACTGTGTACTCCCTTCAGAAAAGGTCTCACTCTATGCAAGTATTTCAGTGGTTTGTTTAAAATCTCTCTGCACTCGACGGCTTTCCTGTCTTACTCACCTACAACATCGCCTGGCTCATGGCAAGTGTCACTGGTGTGTAATCAATCCTCTGCTCTGTTAAGGTGTCTCAGCAGCTCCTTCTCCTTGTCCTGGTCCTTATTCCTCTTTTTGCCTCCTCTTCTCCTCTCCCTTCTCCTCCTTCTTCTCTTCTTTCTTCTCTTCCTTCTCCTCCTTTAAATTGGACTGTTATCCCCTCAATGGAGGGGACTGATATCCCCTCCACTGAGAGGGGAGAAAAGCTCTTTTCCAAACTAATCTTCTTCAATTATTAGAATAGCTGCCTGCATCCAACAACCTAAATCTCAGTTTGATCATTTCCAGTGAGACTTCGCTTCTTGGGTGTCATTATAAATTTGGATGCTTTGAGAAAACGACAATGCGAGGGTGTTTTTGAGCTGCTTGCATTCATTTCACCATATCATTATGGTGGTTTTCAGTCTTTCAGACATGTTAATCTATGTTTAATTATGCTCATTCCCAGAGGCTCCTTTAAAGAAAATGACACAATTTTTTAAATCAAATAAATAATACACAGGAGGCCTGCTAAGACTTGATAGAGGCCTGGGTGATCCGCTGAGGAGAATAACTGATCAAAGGGCCTGGGAAGCAGAGGTTTTGGAGAGTCATCACCTTCTCCTCTGGCATTCCTAGCCACTCAGAAAAATCTTCAAAGACTGGGAAGATAGAGTCTTTGCTAACCCCGTATCCTAGCCTGTCCTCTCAGCTGGGATGGAACCTGCTCACCCTGGTTGTTCTCAGTGATCATTTTGTTATGCAAAAGGATAACTGTGCTTCATCTTCCTTCCAAAGGAGACAATGTCGAGTCCATCTGGCTGCTTTGGTAAAAGGAGGAAAAGGCTCCATCATAGTTCGCACAGCTACAACAAAATACCAAAGCCTGGGTCACTTAAACAACAAGCATTTATTTCCCACAGTTCTGGGAGAGTTCAAGGATGCTTCCAAGGCACTGGGAAGTCCAAGAGGCAGGTTCAGTGTCGGCTGAGAGCCCTCTTCCTGATTTTCAGATGGCCATCTTTCTCACCCTTTCCTCACATGACTTTCCTTGGGATGCGTCACATCAGGGGAGAGAGAGAGAGATCTCATTTCGGATCCTCATTTTATTATAAGTGTATGAATCCCACCACAAGGGCCCTACCCTCAGGACCTAATCTGACCTTAATTACTTCCCAAAGGCTCCCACCTCCAACAATCATGGCTTTGGGAATTAGGACTTCAGCATATACATGGGGGTTGGGGGGAACACAAACATTCAGTCCACAGCAGGCTCTCCTGCCACTTTGAAGTCATGACAAGAATCAATGCAAGATTGGGGCATTGGGCATCCCTTTCTAGGGCAACCTGTGACCTTTCAGGTTGTGATGCGCACCTGCTGAGTTAGCCTGTGCAGAAGCTAGTCCCCTTTCCTCCGCCACACTTTGCTTCTTTCTATGTTGTAAACAGTGTAAAACCATCGGTTAAGGCTCCCCACCTTATCTAGCCAAAAGGGTGGCCTGAGGTCCAAGCTGGAGTAAGCAGATTCTCATGAGAATTTTAATCACGAACAGAATAAGGACATACATTGAAGTCAACTCAAAACGCTGGTATTTCCCTGCGGAGATGGCCCATTGCTTCTTGCTCCCCAAATTCTCGGGTTCTAGTACCTTCTGATACTCGGTCTTCAGCGTTGGCTTTTACTAAATGACTACTATATGTCCTTCAGTGAATTGCTTTTTTCCCCTTTGTGAGTTGCCAGGTTAATATCTGTAACTTACAATAAAACGACCCTAAATTATAGACTAAACAATGAAGCCTAGAGTTCTACAATGCTTCCCACTACTGAGGCCACGAAATATGTTTATGTTATACATCCCCTACTAATCCTTGGTAGTCAGTGTGAAAAGGACCTGAATAATTGCCAAAACAATCAGTCAAACAAACAAAAACCCTATTTCACCTCCTCGCTGCTCTGCCATGTTACTCTTCAGGAGAAAACAAAAGTGCAGTTGCAGAGGCTAACAAAGAGGCTTTAAAAAAGAAGTCTTATCTGTCTTTAAAGCCATGAATGAAATAAGGGAAACTGTTCATAGCACCTGACTCACATGATCACTGTGGGTCAGCCACCAATATGTAGATAGAAAGAAAATAATTGGCATAAGCTCCTTGAAATTTCTGCCTAGAGCCTCCCCAAGGAGGCGTTAGGGAGATTCAGATCACATTTGAACAGCCAGGACTTAGTAATGAGAACTGACATTCTAGTGTGTACTACAAAAGACACTTCCCTCCTGGAACCATGAAAAGTACTTTAATCAGCCCAAAAGTTGCTCCTGGAAAAAGAAGGCAGGGGGATAAAATAATCCCCTCATTTATTGTTTCTCCACCATTGCTACGGCTGGCTCCTGCTAACCGTATGAACTCCTGTGGCACCATCCATGCCTACCTCATTAATGCCATTTGCTTATTGCTCTGCCAGAAAACCCAGCTGATTAACAGGAAACCCTGAGCTGAAGGTTGCCTGGGTTTCCAGTTGCTTATGCACACAATTCACACTCCATGTGCTAGGAACTCCCTTCTCTCTCAGACCACTCAGAGAGTCTGGAAAGTGGGAAATTGGCTATGAATTCCCTCTGGCTCCTCAATGACGGATCAAACCTCAGGGTGCCTGTGGAATATCTGATGAGTCGTAAACTCAAAACAACCATCACAAAGAAAGATAAAAGGTTAAAACCACAGGCCAGGCACCCCAGAGTGAACAGCCTGAGAGACTGAAAAAGGTAAGCTAAGATCCCTCTAGTAGAAGCTAAAGATAAAACAAGGCCTGCTCCTGCCCAAGGCAGAACATTAAAAATTGAGCAGATTCTATTCAGAGAGGTGAGGTCTCCTCCATTCCCTACCCTCAGGCTCTCCACGCACCCCTCCACTATCCTCTCGGGACTCAGTCTGACCACTCGGCATGCTATGTCTTCCTTTGTCCCCTGGCTTCTAACTGAAGCAAACACCCTGTTAGTAATATGTGTGGTTATCAATGTCATCAATAGACAATATTTTCAAGGCAATAATCACAGAAAACCTTAGGGAGGCATCAACCCTGAGGCTGTGGGAATGTACATTTGAGCATGTATGTAGACCCCTCCGTACAAATGGTCCAGCACATCCTTTAACACGTTTTCAGAATCTAAAAGCTAGGATAGGTCCAAGCTCATGCCTCCCTCCTGAGAGCATCCTAAATCAGTATACTGGTCCATACGGAGTACAAAGACCTGGCTCCTTTGCCCTTTCTTAGGACAGCTCTGAAAATTAGTTGCAGAACCAGAATACCCTATAAAAAATTGGTAGAAAAATGCCATGATTGCATTTCCATTCTATATCTCCCTCTCTTGAATCCTGTTTCTTCTACTCCCTTAAAAATGTTGATCCTGAGAGTGCTCCCCAATAAACATACTGTGTTAAAAAATTAGAATAGACTAAACTAGTACTGAAACCCAACCCCCTGCCCGGTCCACTGTAGAAATCCCCTCTGTGACATCCTTAAGAAAGAATCAAATGGCCTTTTCTGAAAACTTCCCAAAGTTTGGGGTTCTACATCCTCACAAAGGACATAAGAGGAGGTAGTGCCACATCGGAGAGGGAAAAGCTCTGACGCCCAAGTAGTCTTGGAACTCTGTAGGGTGGTAAACTGTGGGCCAGAAAAGAAGAGCTTCTTGGAGAGGGCAAAAGTGTGATTTGCAAAGGTCTTAAAACGTGATGGTCCAGTAAATATGAGTATCTAAAAGTTAGTAGAAAGACACCATCGAAGGGTACCCTGGCATTCTTTTCCTGTTTACAAAGTCTAGCTAATAAAGGAACACAGTGGGCTACCCTGCCAAGAGTGGTATAGACAACACCGGGAATTTATGACAAAAGGCCAAGGAAGTGGGCAGGAAAAAAGGAGCTAAGAACACAAGGACACTACTATTGAACAAGCATTATGCCCCTGGCTTATCTCCTTTGCACACTGAGCTCCCAGAGGTTTCCAACAGAGCTCAGCACGGTGAAGGCTGCTGACACAGAGAGAGCCAGGCTTGTCACGTAGCTAACACGGTAGGGAGAAGAAGGAGAGGCTGGAAACATGGAGTCACACAATTTCTAGTAGTTCATCAGGAGGCTAATTTTTGCAGTCACCGTCCACAGACGCGATCATCAGACTTTCTGATGATGGCCTAAACAGCTCTGGGAAACACCGAGATGAAGAATAAGGGAGCTGGGGATGAGTCGGTAAGGTGTTCTTTTGGCGGGAGAACCCCCATTAAAGGAGTTTCATCTGACATCACAGTATGAGCCATTAATGTAAGCTCCAAAAAGGCAACAGGCCATCTGCATGGGTGCTACCTGTCCAGAACGAGATAAAGGGAGGGCTGAGAACCACAGACTCCTCCTAGGCTTTACCTGGCAAAAACGTTTTTAAACACTTTGCTTAAACCATTGTGTTTGTGGCCGATTTCGACTCCAGGCTGCCATTTTGCAACCCCCATTCTAACCAGTGAAGCTCTTCCCCATGTTATCTCAAGCAATCAGCTGCTGCCACCATTGTTCACACTCAGAGCTGAACTGGTTGTCTCATAACTAGGTTCATGTTTTATTCCACGTCAAAAACATTGTTTTCCACATACCCCTCTCTGTGTCTTTGCTGCCACCATCCCTAAAATCACCGTTTCTAGCTCAGAAAATAAATCAATGTAACTGCTAAAATGGAAGGGAAGAAAGTGACCAAGTGGAAAAAGAAAAATGTTGAATAATATTAGTAGACAGTGAGGGACAGGGTAAAGTCTTGCAGATATAATGTGAAGTCTGTTCAGATGTAATACCCCAGCTCTTTATCTATATACAGATATAGAATCAGACTCCAGCATCTGAAGATAGCTTCCTCCTGCTTGAAAAAAAGGAAAGCATGAACATCTATTGAATATCTAGACTGTGCCAAGCAAGCATCGGGCACCTTACCCAGCGGGCCCCAGAGACAGTGAGTGGAGATGGGCCTGTAAGGTATATTTTCCTCTTAGGCCATGCAGACTCTGATTCTCGGGTCACTTAATCTGGAGCTGCTCCTCTGATTCGCATCATGTATCAAATCATTATGACTACAGAAGCAGGAATGTGGGAAACAAAAGAACAATCTATGCATTAAGTGTTTGTAACCAAGAGCAATACAGCAATAAGACTAAGAAAACATAAACATAACTGTGAAAACATGGATGAGAAAGTCACTTCGGTCCCCAAAGCTCCTAAGCAAGACTTCCGTCGGCTGATGCCGTCCACTGTCGGTTCTCTGAGGCCGAGATCCAAGGGCTGTCCAGGCGCCAAGTGGAGATGGAAGTGGGACAAAGGCAACAAATTCAAAATCAAAACCAAATGGAGCCATTTCCGATAGGACCACCCAAACCTCATGCTGGGAAGTAAATGGAGAATATTTTAAGGAGAAAGATATTCTAGGTTGTTTCTCATTCACTGGCAGACAAAGGAACTGCGGCCAACAGTGTTTACAAGACGAGGCCAAGTTTGTGTGCCAATTATTACTTCAGAGGTCGAGGATGTCGAGCTGTATCATAGCTTCCATCTCAAACTTCATCTCCAATTTGATAAACACCCCTTCAATTCCTAAAACTATACATTCACTTATGTCACAAATACGTATTGAGCAACCAATGTGCATGAAGCCCAATTCCAGGTGTTAGAGATAGAGTGGAGAAGGGTCAGTGGAGAACAAGGCAGATAAGCAAGGAGCTTCTGGTTCAAAGGGAAGATGTCTGGCAGCATTTCTTGGTCAAGAATTTGAAATTTATTAACCTCCTCTTGTTAACTTTTTTCATATAACCCCTCACATAGGAGTTCTTGAATAAGAGAACTTAGGCTTTCTTAAAAACCAGATCCAAAGACATATGAGTTCTAATATGTACTGTTATCATTAAAATAATGATGATAAAGCAGGTCACAGTCATTGCTTGTGCCCACCCCATGACCTCTGGACACCAGCGGACACCAGAATCTAACCACGTCTGGAGCCTGTCACTGAAGCACACCGGAAGAGTACTAGGGACAGACTAATAAAGAAGGAAATGAAAAGAACACATGAGAAATAATGGAGAAACAGCCAGGAGGGAGAAAGATAATACTAATAAAAAGAGAAAAACAAGACAGAGTGAGAGAATGAAATAGAAAGAGAGTTTGTGTGTCTAAGTAATAGGACCAATAGAATGCTGGGACTAGGTTGAGGCAACAGAGGCACCTAGAGCATGACATTTAAGGAGGTGCTCACTCGAAGTCGTGCGAGTGTCCAAGCTCCTCTTTCCCCACCTAATCCCAGTGCTGGCTAACTCTTAGTAACCATATCAGGGCTACTGGTACGGAACACTGGCCTCTCACACATAAACTACTGTCTTCGGTTTACTCCTACTGGATGTAGGGGAATAAGAACTTCTGGGACTCAGGTTCTTTGTACCCTTTGTGCCATCTCCTTTCTGCAGCTGCTCTCCGATTTCAGGCCACACTGAGATCCCCCTCTTCTCTCGTCAGGGTTGTTGAGCGTTTGAGCACTTTCGGGGATTCCTAATTGTTTCATGGGTGAAACGTTTGCATCTCCAACTGGTGTATGAGCAACTTGAGGACAGGCACCATGTCTAATCGTCCACGAGGCCAAGGAAAGTGATGAACACGCAGTAGGTTCTAATGAAATGACTACATGGATGATTGATTGGTTGGTCAGCTGTGATGCTGCTGCTGCTCAGCTTTAGAGTGAGAAAGAGATAACGACCTTTGGCGCATTGTTGACAGGCCACCCAAGTCACTATTGACCCCCTGTACTACAAGAGCTGCCCTTCCCCTGTTGGCCCTAAGCAACCACATGGTTCCACACAACAGGTGCTGGGAGAAGGGCAGAGGGTGATATTAAGGAGGTGTCAGAGGGCCCAGCAGACAACAGAAGAGGATAAGCAAAATGTATAGCAATTCTCTCTGTGGAAAGGAGAATAAGAGGAGATTTGAGAACACTAGGAAACTATTCTATTTAGGTCGATGAGAGAATCCCCATATTGGCATATACCTCCACTTATGGGGAGGGTGGGGGTGGAGGCGATCCATGTCTGCAGCTGAAATTCAAAAGAACCAAATTTCCATAGAAAATTTCCAATTTCCAACCTAG
Source organism: Carollia perspicillata (assembly GCA_004027735.1). NCBI lineage: Eukaryota > Metazoa > Chordata > Mammalia > Chiroptera > Phyllostomidae > Carollia > Carollia perspicillata. The sequence continues at coordinate 20,054 of PVKM010018324.1, forward strand.
TTAGAATATTGTTCATCGAGATTTTAATCCCAACACCACTCAGGCATTATAGTCATTGGGTCTCTTCATGTTTGTAAATAATCTCGAAGCACAAGGAAGAGTTTAACTCTGTGCAACACCTGTCTGCGGTGCGTGATGCTGGCCCTGGTCCTGGACACGAGGACAATCTGGCCTGTGCTGTATGAACAATTGTAGGTATTTAGGACAACCACCCTCAAACACCGTTTACTTGATGTCAACATGTTGTCAAGGCCTGTGAGATTCAGAAGGAGTGGTGGGTGCGAGATAAGAGGCCAGCCCGGGGCCACCGAGGCCAGGAAAGAGGGGTGACTCAGGTCAGGGCACCGGAGGCCAGAGGACTGGCCTGACGTGTAGGGCCACATTAGTCCCTTCAGGGACTCTCAGGAATATGCGTTGGTGAAAGGTGCAATAGAGGAAAACTGCAAACTTTTCTGAAGTTGGTGGAAACGCAAGCACCAAGCATACGAGGACCTTTTTCTTGCTTGCCTGTTGGTAAAGCTTGGGGATCTATTAGTTATATCAGAATACCAAATATTCTGGGCTGTTTTTAAGGGTGTCAGGAGATATCTGGTCTGCCAAAATCAGTCCTGCTACCCGGTCTCTGTCCCAGCAATCAGAGGTCAGTGACTGGGGCACCATCAAGTACCTGGGCCTCTGCTGTTACAGGGAAGTGGGCTTTCTCCACGCAGAGGATCAGGGGGCAGTGTGTGTCCACCATGTCCACATTGGCCTCTTCACCCATCATGAAAGCCACCTCTGCTATCCAAAGGCTTCCATTGCGGCAGCACAGATGACAGGAAGCCTTTACTCTCCACGTGCACTGAATGCGAGTCTTGTCACCGAACACTGAATATTCAACTGCTGTCTGTAATGCACTCGACCCACCTCCAACCAAATGACAAGCAAGCCCTATCACCCGTACCACAGTGCTTTTTCCCTGTTTCTAATCACCCCAGACATGCCTCCAGTTTCCTCCCTGGCCCTCCAAGCTCACAGTTTGTTTCCTCCTGCGGTCTTGTCGGGCAAGTACCGAGGCTTGGGGTGGAGAGCCGTGAATCATGAGTGAGAGGCTCTGAGAACACCAAGTCTCGGCTGCTTCACCCATGTGCCCCAAACTGCCTAGTGCGATCGGGCTCCGACCCGGGTGGAGCTCTCTGTCCGTGACCGCTGCTTTCAGGAATGCGTCTGTGGGCAGCAAGGAGCTTCAGATGGTGGAATGGAGTCATTGTATTTTTTTCTCTCTGTGCTGGATTGCAAGAGGGCTGGAAAGGCTACACAAGTACATAGGCACAGAGACCCGAGTCCTGCTTATGAGCCACTTCAATGTTTCAGGTCCAATTGGCTCAGGGTACGGGAAGGAGCTAGGCTCCCAATGGAGATATCACGTCGCTATGGCCCTAGAACTATTTTTTTTAAGTATATGAGATTTAGAAAGAGTTTGAATATTTTATGCTTGGAAGGTCAGTTGCAGAGTACAATGGTTGAGGAAAAGAAACATTCACTTCAAGCGATTCTGAAGGACATTCAGCAGATCTAAATATTTGTCAAGCTGAATTGCTACATCCACTCTCACCTGCCTGAAATCAATATACTCAAAGGAAACACAAGTCGTCTGCATTTGAGTGTGGAGAGAGAACTTCTTACACTTGGACAGGCCGCTCATGAGGGGTGGGAAGAACTGGACAGGAAGCTAGGACAGGGGGGCGCTCTCCCACTGAGGGACCTGGAACGAGCCCTAACCCCCCAGAGTTACCTCCTACATTCAGTGACTCCATGGCAAGCTTCGGATCATCTAGTTGTCATAACGGTTAAATACTCAAAACAGCATGTATATTTTTGGAAAAATAGAAGGACTTCTCTGTTGAGACAAATGTTTTCTCTTTTTGCTTTTTGCCTTGAATTTCTCAAGAGGCAGACGTACTTTTATGCTGGGAAGGCACGGGCAAGGCCGAACACACTGTTTTCCCCACATTCTAAGGAATTTTCTTAAGAGGCCTATGTCAAGGCTTTTTCACTCTGAGTCATTTGAGTTTTATTTTTCAAAAAACACTTTGATTTAACATTGTTTTTCACCAGATGGCTAAAGTTGGGAGCAGTCTGGAGTGGAAAGTCGCCCTGATGCTTGCCCACTTCTGAGATGGGTCCCAGAGGCCACGGCCCCTCAGCAGGCCCTGCCCCGAGTGCAGCGCGACATCAGGCGCTGGACCCAGGAGAGCGTGGGAGAATCAGGGAGAACTGGGGGTGCCGTGGCTCCCAGTGGCCCCAGATGTGTTTGCACAGTTGTACCCAGGTGTACCCAGGGGTCCTGCTACTCTCTGGCACCATAGCTTCGCGACCAAAGACGTGCTAGATCTTGTGACCAACTCTGTGCCAATGGACTGCAGGAAAGGCACTTCTAGGCCCCACACCTGTTCCCTACGCCTGGCTGGAAAGGGGAATGTGGCAATGAACGGTGCCCAGCCTCACTGTCATCCTTAATGCGGTAGATAGATTGTGAAAATGCCCTCAGTGCTTCACCTTTTCCTACAGCCACACCTTTGCAAGGAGACTTGGCATTTCCTCCCATCAATGGGGAAGTTAACTTCCCTACCCTTTAAATGCAGGCTGGCCTTACAACTCACTTCAACCACCACAATACGATGGAAGTAATGGTGTGCCACTTCCGAGCCTCAGCCTCAAGAGGCGCTGAGCACTTCCGCTCTTCCCCTCGAACCCCACCATCACCTCACAGACAAGCTGGAACTGCGGTACAGCCCCACTGTCGTCCGTGCTGCAGCCGAACAGCTGCCAGTCTTCTGAGTGAGGCCATCCTACAGCAGGCCCTCCCGGCCAGCCTGCCAGCTGACCACGGATGCTTGACTGAGCCACACCAAGATCAACAGAACCTGGCCCAAGTCAGCGAACTGCCCAGCTGAACTGCAGACTAATGAGCAATAATAAATGCTTGTTGTTTTAAGTCACTCAGTTTTTCAGTGACTTGTTTTCACGGCAATAGCCAACTGATACACCTACTCCTTTAAGAGAAAGGGCGCACGCGTGAGAGGGTGGTGTCACACTCCTCTTCAGCTGTTCACACGATCGTTTATTCCGCAGATGTCAGTGAGCTCCTGCCATGTGACCGGCGTCATTCCAGGCTCTGGGGATGCAGTGTCTCTGCTCCCTTACAGCTTGCATTACCGTGGGTGAAGACGAGCCGCAGATACGTACCTGAGTAGATAAATAATTAGAATATCAGCTAGTAGTAAGCAATGTACAGACCATTTAAAAGGGCATATGGCAAAGGGCAACTGTGTTAGCCTTAGGTCTGTGTCCAGGGAAGTCTCACTGAAGGCACATTTAGACTGAGAGCTGAATGTCAGTGTAGAGGGGCTCATGGGAAGATTGGGGGAACAGCCCTGTAAGCAGAGCAACGAGCAAGTGTAAGAGCCCTGAGGCTGGAATATGGGATGTCTCAGGAACTGGAAGGAAGCTTAATGTCTGGAGCACAGTGGGAAAGGGCAAGGAGTGAGTGTGTGAGGGGGTGGGAGGGGGTGAGAGGAGGGCGGGTACAAGGGAGGGAGTGTGTGGTGCTTTTAAGGCAGGAAAAGAATTTAGATTTTATGCTAAATGCACTAAGCAAGCGATCATCACTTTTTTAAAACAAGAGAGTAACAATTTGATTAATGTTTAAATGCATCCCTCTGGCTGATGGGCTCAGAGTGGTTATTAAGGGGCAAAAGTGGAAGGAGAGAATCGGTTAAGAGGCTCCTGCAATGATTTAGCCTGGGCCGTAGTTACAGTAATGGAGATTAAGGACGTATGTTTTAGGGGAAGAAGGGATAGGATTGGGGATGAATTGAATGTGGGAGGCAATGGACAGAGAAGAATCCAGATCTTTGTTCAGTAACAAATGAACTGGAATGGAAGACGGTAAGGTTGGGTGGGGCAGGCTTGTGGGCAGGGTGCGGCTGGAGTCTAGGAAGTCTCTTAGGACCAGGAGGCACCAGGTGTGTGGAGGGCCTTGTGGGCCTGGAGTCCTGGGGAGGAGTCAGCACTGGCACAGTAGGTTGGGGGTCACTGGCATAAAAACGATGTAAGCCTCGGACTGCACGAGGTCACCTGAGGACAGTGATGAGAAGAGAGGAGCTCCCAGGACAGTGACCCAGGACATGCCAACTTATGGGTTGAGCAGCTGAGAAGGAACCAGCAAAGGAGACCGAGAAGGAACAGGCAGTAAAGGAAGAGGCACATGAGGAGGTATATACAGTATCACCAAAAGCAAGAGGGCAGAATGGGCAAGGGGGTGTGGTCAGTTGTACTGAGTGCTCCTGACTGCTACGGAAGATAATAACCTTCCTGTAACCATTGAATCTGGCAAACATTCAAATGCCTGTTGTTCCCTTTGGGGTAATAATAAATTCTAGAACATAAAATGGATTGTAAAATTCCTTTTTGGGCTCTCTGTCCCTGCAAGTTTCTGTCACTGGATAGCTGAGATTACTCTATTCTAACTGCCCCCACCCTTCTTAACCCCTGTTCTCATAGGTTCAGTTATTCTCCAAACTCCACCACTCTCCAAAGCCTCAGAAATATAGTGACCCATCAAGTTAGTCGATACAGAGTCTCTGGAAATTATAAGGTCCGTGAAAACAAAGATGGTGTCTGTCTTGTTCATGTTGAATCCTAGCACCTAAGTATAGTACCACAAATAAATTCTCACAAATGTTGAGTACTTGCGGAATGTTAAATCCCATTTGACCTCCTATCATCGGTGCTATCCATGGCTTCTGGTAACCAGGCTGCCATTTCAACCCCCAGTGGACAGATGAATGGCTAGTAGAGCCATTTTTTGATATTCCCCAAACTAAGTTTTCTTGGGCCTGGGGTCCGGTCTGGCTCTCTAGCCTTTATAGGGTGGGATTCTGCTGCTGCTGAGGCCAGGTCAGTGGCACTGTTGCTGACCTTTCTGATGAGGACTTCTCATTGGCTGGTAGGACTTTCCTGGGGGCCTTCCCATCGCCATAGCTGGGACAAGTCATACCCTTCAAGGGTCTTACCACCCAGGGCATCGCCTTTAAGATTTTCTAAG
>PVKM010018325.1:0-25105 GCA_004027735.1 Carollia perspicillata
CATTAGTGGACATTGGGTACTTTCCAGATGCTCTGGGAAGGCCACAGTCAAGTTTGGAAGTTCCGAACACAGAAACAATACCTAAACCACAGTTGGAGGCGGCTCAAGTGGGGACCTGCCTCATCACTTCTGCCAGGAAAGGAGGCAAATGCACTATCTCGTGGACACTGGGTTCTGGACATAAGCATCTCCGTCTCTGTTGCCTTGTCAAAAGAACAGCTTCCACTACAACCTTGCCAGAAAGTGAGTTTTAAGCTGAATCATTGTATGGTGGAGCCAAGGCCATATGACTTTCTCAATGTGCAAGGGAGTAAGGGATAATGAGGGCAGCCTCCCTTATAGGACAGATCCTCAGAAAAGCCAGCTGCCTACTAACATGATAATTACCCATCACAATACCCTCCCCTGAAAATAGTGCTCTCCTCACATTGTGTCCACAGTTTCCATGAGAGTTCAGTTTTGATGGGTACATTTTACGGGTTTGGACAAATGTGTAACGGTGTATATCCATCATTCTAGTATCATATAGAGAATCTTAACTGCCCTACAAATCTTCTGTGTTCCCTCTATTTATCCCTTCCCCCAGCCCTATCCCCTGGAAATTACTGACCTTTTTGTCTCCATAGTTTTACCTTTCTCAGAATATCACACATTTGAAATCATAGAGCATCTAGCTCCCCGTAATGCCTTATTTCACTTAATATAGTGTGCATTTATAGTTCTTCCATGTCTTTTTCATGACTTGGCAACTCATTTATTTTTAGCACTGAAAAACTCCATTATCTGGATAATTTTTTTACCCATTCACCTAGTGAAGAGTATCTTTTAAGTTTTGTCCATTATGAATAAAGCTGTCACAAACATTTGTGTGCAGGTCTGTTAGACTTTTAGTACCTCAAATGAGAACAAAATCTTCCCTTTTTTCCTCATATAATACAATAACTGGAATTTTATATGGAATTGCCTAGGTCATACACAGAACAGATACTCTAAAATGCTTGGTGAGTAGATATTTATTTGAAACTAAATCAGTAATGATAAACTGACCAATTTGCATGTCCCATTGTTGTCATTCTAATAACAATAATAATTGACATTTATTGAGTACTTATTTTATTTCAGGCACTATACTACCAGTTTTATTTCCTGTAATTCCTACAATAACTCTATGAAGAATGAAATTGGATCTTCGAGAGGTTAAGCAGTTTGTCATTATACATTTGAACAATGGCTAAGTCAGGAAGCAAAGCTAAGCAGAGTGAATTTCAGAATTTAATCACCACTCTAGACCACTTCCACACTTATTTTAACGAAAACTTGGATAGAATACCAGAGAGAAAGGCCCCAAGATCTAGGAGGAAAAACCGATGGGAAGAATTTAATGTAGAAAAGGACAGCTGATTTCTGGGTTAATGAAAGTATACCCATTATAGTAACAAATACTGTGCACCTCTTCCACACTAACTTCAAAGGCCTGCCCATGACACACTGAAGAGGGGTAGAGCGCAGACATCTAACTTCAATATTATTTCACGTTTCAAGATCGAAGTTCCTAGAAAAAAACAGAATATGGGCAAACTAAAAACTCAATTTTGCTATTATTAGTAGTAAAACATAAGGTCAGTATTGAGAGACTGATGTTTTTCATATTTATTAAAGTCATATTAAGCACTGCACTGCATATAATCAAACTATTTAAAATGTGAAACAATTTATTATATAATCCTGGGAGAGGAAAACATAAATATGGATTTAGACTTAAGCAGGGATGAAAGAAAGTTAGCTAGATTAAAAAAAAACTGTTAATTAAAAAACTATTTGAAAAAGCATATTACAGAGGTTTAAAGTTTAGTATGCACAGGCATTAAATGTAATCCACAAAATTGATTCTTGTATGAACTTGCAATGAATTTATTATTCATACTAGATAAAGAAATAGCCCAAATAATACCTTATTATATTAACCTCTCTATCAAGAGGGTGATATTAAATCAATACTTAATATTTAATGTGGTGGGAAATATTTAATAATTTATTCTAAGACCACAACTTTGGTTGCATCATTAAAATATGTCACAGATTGATTTAAAAGCATTCTGTATGACATTTTGCAGTGATAGAGTACTAGAAAATTTATGGGAGTTCATGGGAACTTTAAAGATTCTCATTGAGTTAATCACAATGGGAAATTCATCACTTTACATTTATCACTGAGATATACAAAATAAATATACGAACATTTATAAATTATGGATAATTTTAGAGTTCTCTATTAAGAGAATTCCACATTCAGCAGAATCTTATCAGTCTCTAATAAACTTCAATGAGTTTGGAGCTATTAGGTGAGAAATTTTTGTTATTTTTGATGTGTACTTAGCACCTTCACCTTTGGAAATTAAATCAAATGTCGAAATGTCTCAAGTTCATAAATGGTGATTGATAAATTATAGCAAGCTGGAATATTTTTTAGGGGAACTAGAAGATGAGTTAAAGCATTCCTTGGTTGTCAGGACTTCCAAGTTCAAACACTAACATGAACTCTGTTGAATTGTGAATGCCTGGGCACATCACTTAACCTTTCTGTGTCTCCTTTTTCTTATCTACACAATGAGGCTAATAATACTGATTGACCTCATAACATTTAATTAGGCCATTGGAAAGCGCTTTGAAAATGCTAAGTATCATTTGTTGGCACTTAGCTTCATGAAAGGTTTGTGTTTTTAACACACTGTGGTTTGAGGATGTGTTGGGTATAACTCCTGCCAACTTCTGGTTCCTCCACCATATCTTTTCTGAGCTCCCTTTGAAGTCGATGGGAATTAGGGTGATTGAAAGCACTTAGGGGAGGCTGCGGGAATGAGAGCGTGTTCTCTGGCACGTTTGTAGTAGACTGTCTTCTTACAGAGAAAATGCCATGCTCCTCTATGGAAAAGGAGCTTGATGACTTCTCAGTGGTTCATGGGTGGGTAAATTCATGACTGCTCACGAAGCTTAAGCCCTGGAGGAGGAGATTTTTAGGCAAAGACAGGAAAAAAGTTTAACTTGTTTGAAAAACTTTATTACATCACTTTTGGGGAGCAGAAAGAGTAACAGGCTCGTCTATGGGAAGATTATATCTTTTTCTGTACAGAGCACATAGCCACTGCCCAAAACATACCTGCTAAGTAAATGCATGATGAATGGGTAAAAATTAGTAAAACAGTCGCACATTATAATTATAATATTATATAACATTAATGGAGCATCTAGAATACACTTTTACTACCACTTTTTAACTCCTTTTATGTGTTTTTCTCCTTTATATAGCACTTACCAGAATGCTTGTGGCACTGTTCACAAAAATGTATTACATGACATACACCTACCCAAAGTTAAAAAAAGGAGTTCCATCATACTTTAAAAGTTGCATATAAGATACAGATGATGTGTTATAAATGGTATACTCTTGAAACCTGTATAATTTCATTAACCAACGTCACACCAATAAATTCTATGAAAAAAAAATTTAATTGCATGTATTTGGAAACATCACCATACTCTTATGAAATCCACTCTAGACCATTTCAACAGCCTACTTGTTGGTCTTCTTGTTTCTAATCTTTCCCATATCCATTTTATAATCCACTGTGAAACTAATCTCTCTTAAATATAACTTTCATAATGCCATTCATCTCAAAAAATTTCAGTGGCTTCCTATTTCCCATTTCATCATGCCTATCACCAATATTGCAGTTTTATTTTTTAAAGATTTTATTTGTTTATTTTTAGAGAGGGGAAGGGTGAGAGAAAGATAGGGGGAGATAAACATCAACATGTGGTTGCTTCTTGAGTGCCCACTACTGGGGACCTGGCCCACACCTCTGGCATGTGCTCTGTCTGGGATTCGAACCAGCAACCTCTTGATTCGCAGGCCAGCACTCAATCCACTGAGCCACAGGCCAGGGCAGCCAATGCTGTAATTTTAAAACTGTCTTTTTTGTGTTGAATTGTGTCACCCTCCCCGCCCCCTGCCAAATTTCATGTTGATGTTCTAAACCCCAGTATCTCAGAATGTGACTATATTTGGAGATAGAGTCTTTAAAGAGGTAATTAAGTTAAAGGAGGTCATTAGGGTAGGCCCTAATCTGATTTGTGTCCTTATAAGAGGAAATTTGGACACAGACATGCACAGAGAAAGGGTACATAATGACAAAGGGAGAAAATAGTCATCTACAAGTCAAGGAGGGGCACCTTAGAAAAAATTATCCCTGCCAACACCTTGAGGTCAGACTTGTAGCCTCCAGAACTGTGAGAAAATAAATGTCTGTTGTTTAAACCACATAATCCATGGTATTTTCTTATGGCAGCCCTAGTAAACTAATATAGAGGTGGGCAAAAGTCGGCTTACAGATGTGAGTACTTGAAACACAGTTTGTTCTCAGATTACTGTTTATTAATTCTTGTATTACTTATTTGTAATATAACTATAAACTCACTTTTGCCAGTGCCTATATGAAATCCATAACATAGAAGCTCTGTATGGTTTTACAACCTATTTCTCTAACTTGAAATTTTAGTCATTTGACCAAATCAAAACCTTAATTTTCACTGTGATCACAATTTCTCTTTTCTCTGTGTCATCCCATTATAAAAAGCCCTCTATGATTCTCCACATTTCATAGACAAAAAGTGGGGCTGAAGACAGAACACCTCTTTTACTGATCTCAGGACATGGGCATGTCAAGTCTCCCCTCTAAAGTGAGAAAAATGATACCTGCTTTTCTTGTTTGAAAGGTCTGTAGACTTTAGGGGGATCAAGTAAGATGATACATATGGAAATATTTGCAAAATTCGGGAAGTCAGCTTCTGGCTTTGGAAACTCCGTTCAGCTGCAGGTAACCAAGACCTTCAATCTATATGCTCAGCTCCACCCTCCTTAATCTGGAGTCTCGGTTTTAGAAATCCTACCTACGTCAGTGGGTAGAATCCGAAGTTAGCTCCGCTGACTTGAGTGCTGTATCTAATGGATTTAGGCTAAACCCCTTGGGCAGCTGCATCTCCTCTCTAGAGTTCCCTGCCATGATGGCCCAATCCTTCTTGCTTGGCTTCAGCCTGATTTCTTGTTTTGTATTCAAAACAAAGATACTATTCCCAAGATTATGTCAGCCCATGACATGTTTCTGCCCTTTGGACAGAATTTTCATGTCTCCCCTAAATCCATATCTTAGGGCCTAATATGATGGTAGTTGGAGCCCGTGGGGAGGTAATGAAGTCATGAGGGTGGGATGGGATTCCTATAAAGACACTAACCCATGATGGGATTAGTGTCCTTATAGGAAGAGGAACAGAGCTAGCTCTCTTTTTCTTCACCACGTGAGGACACCACAAAAGAAGATGGCCATCTACAAACCAGGAAGACAGTCTTCACCAAGAACCTGATGGTGCTGGCATTCTGATCTAAGACGCTGAGCCTCCAAAACTATGAGAAATAAATGTTTGTTGTTTAAGATACCCAGTCTATGGTATTTTGTTACAGCAGCTCAAACTAAGACATTTACCATCCTTAAGAGCATAAGTACTGTGTCTGAATACCAGCCTTTGCCAACCCATTTAGACCTTGTGACTTAGACGTGGAACCCACCCCTGCAGGGCTAGACCCACAGCTAGATAGGCTCCTTGTACCTGTTCTGCTCCATGCACTTGCTCTTGCTCTAATAGTATGCTCCATTACAACAAGCTTCAACACAACTCACATATGATCCAGGCAAAGATAACAGATTCTTACTTTGTCATAGAAAATCAGAGTGAAGTTCAGCTCCCACTTTTCAAAGTGGGGGTCTCTGATTATCCTATTATAAATATTTCTTTCTTTGAACACTTAAGGTACTTTCAATTTACATTACAAAATCTAGCTCTTAATTCTGCAATTGATTGTTTTTTGTGAAATTTTCATGAAAATTAATTTTGTTTTGACAACTAGATTATGAAATCACAATGATACTCTAAATATAATAATATAAAACCTTAAATCATTTTGAAAATTAAGGATAACCATTTATTTCTTGAATAGTGTTTTATATGCTTTTTATAAACACAAATTTCAACTTTAGGGTATACAAATACATTGTGTTATATCCCTTTTAGGATGTTTTTGATATTCATGAGTTTAAAGTTTAATGTAATTAATTATGTTACTGGTTTTCACTTTATATTTATGTAACAAAAGGCTTCATTTCCACAAACTCAGTTCAATATTTAAATACATTTATTTCCAGTTCTTATGCTTAATTACTTTAATTATTTAATTCACATAGTACATTATTACATTAGCAAATGCATGCACAGAGTGAATATGCATAGGAAAAAATTGCCAGGAAGCATAAAAATATTTTTAGGCTTTATTTTTTAAATATATTTTATTGATTATGCTATTATAGTTGTCTCATTTTCCCTGCCTTATTCCCTCCACCCTGCACACCCCTCCCACCCACATTCCCCCACTTTAGTTAATGTCCATGGGTCATTCTTTGGCTTCTACATTTCCTATACTATTCTTAACTTCCCCCTATCTATTTTCTACCTACTATTTATGCTACTTATTCTCTGTACCATTTCCCCCTCTCTCCCCCTCCCACTCCCCCATTAATAACCCTCCATGTGATCTCCATTTCTGTGATTCTGTTCCTGTTCTGGTTGTTTGCTTAGTTTGTTTTTTGTTTTGTTTTGTTTTGTTTTTTAGGTTTGGTTATTAATAGCTGTGAGTTTGTTGTCATTTTACTGTTCATATTTTTGATCTTCCTTTGTTAGATAAGTCCCTTTAACATTTCATATAATAAGGGCTGGGTGATGATGAACTCCATTAACTTGACTTTATCTGGGAAGTACTTTATCTGTCCTTCCATTCTAAATAATATCTTTGCCAGACAGAGCAATCTTGGATGTAGGTCCTTGCCTTTCATGACTTTGAATACTTCATTGCAGCCCCTTCTTGCCTGTAAGGTTTCTTTTGAGAAATCAGCTGAGAGTCTAATGAGCACTCCTTTGTAGGTAACTCTCTCCTTTTCTCTTGCTGCTTTTAAGAGTCTCTCCTTATCTTTAATCTTGGCTAATGTAATTATGATGTGCTTTGGTGTTTACTTCCATGGGTCCAACTTCTTTGGGACTCTCTGAGCTTCCTGGACTTTTTGAAAGTCTATTTCTTTTGACAGATTGGGGAAGTTCTCCTTTGTTATTTGTTCAAATAAGTTTTCAATTTCTTGTTCTTCTTTTCTCTTTCTGGCACTCCTGTGATTCAGATGTTGGAACATTTAAAGAAGTCTTGGATGTTCCTAAGCCTCTCCTCATTTTTTTGAATTCTTGTTTCCTCATTCTTTTCTGTTTGGTTGTTTCTTTCTTCCTTCTGGTCCACTCCATTGATTTGAGTCCCAGTTTTCTTCCCATCACTATTGGTTCCCTGTGCATTTTCTTTTATTTCACTTAGTGTGGCCTTAATTTTTTCATCTAACTTGAAACCAAATTCAACCAATTCTGTGAGCATCCTGATTATCAGTGTTTTGAACTGTGCATCTGATTGGTTGGCTATCTCTTTGTCACTTAGTTGTATTTTTTTCTGGAGCTTTGATCTGTTCTTTCATTTGGGCAATTTTTTTTTTTTTTGTCTGGGCGCACCTGTTTTGTAGTAAATGGCAGAGCCTTAGGTGTTCACCAGGGTGGGGCAACCCACATTGCTGTATTGTAACTATGTATGTGGGGGCGGGGTCCGAGAGGGAACAATGGTGCTTACTCTGCTCTCTGCCGGTTTTCAGTCACTTCCCCTGATTCCCACAAGCAAATTAGGCCCTTCTGGTGCTGATTCTCATGTGGGTGGGCTTGTGTACATTCTAGGACCCTGTGGGCTTCTCCAATGAACTCTCCTATAAGGCTGGGAATTTCTCTCACCACTGCAACCCCCACAGGTGTTTTCAGTCAGAGGTTTTGAGACTTTATTTCCTGACATTGGAACCCTGGGTTGTGCAATCTGTCTTGCTCTCCAGTTGTTCCTCCTGATTTATCTGTGTGCGAATGTGGGACCACCCGCTCTGGCAGCCACTGCCTCCCTATGAGTCCACCCTGACCCTGAGCTGCCCATCACTGTCCCTCCTACCAGTGTGGGTGAGTGTTTCTTCTTTAACTCCTTGGTTGTCGGACTTTCATACAGTTTGATTTGCTGTCAGTTCTGGTTGCTTTTTGTTTTTAAATTTGTTGCTGTCCTTCTTTTGGTTGTGCGTGGAGGCACAGTGTGTCTATCTATGCCTCCGTCTTGGTCAGAAGTCCCTGGAAGCATAAAAATATTAACGTGACTTATGTCATATACTGGAAAGTGATCATTTTTTCTACATTTATATATATAATTTTATTTCTTTGATATGCAGTTCCTCTTTCATAATTAAAAATTATCCATGAATTATAAGAAAAAATTGAAATGCACCTATTTCTGTACTTTCTTGTATTGTTATATTTAAAAATATTTTTTTCTGAGCTTCTAGTTCATTGATCTCTCTGTTTTTTTAATATCTTTACTAAGTTTTCTTAAAGTGGAACAAGATTAAATAAATGTGTGTAGAGGCTGAAAAAATTAAGAACTTAATTTAAAGACTTTAACATTCTGTTTTAATCAGGATAGATTATGCTGTGGGAAAAGAGAAAAATCTACCTTCAGAACTCTGTAGTTTAAAACAATAAAGGCCATTTCTGGTTAACATTACACGTCCATTTTGAGTTAGCAGGGGTCTCAACACATCATAGCAACTCAGGGGCCTGGATTGACAGACCACCATCTCAAACCTCATGTGCCCTCCCACCCCCCACCAAGTCCGTGTGTTGAGACTTAATGTTAGTAGTTGGAGATGGGGCCTGTGGGAGGGAATGAGATCATGAGGGTGGAGCCCCATGATGGGATCACCTTGCTAAAACAGATACCTCAGGAGGGTATTACACTAGGATGTAAATACTCAGTGTGGAAGTGGCACACGTTATTTCCATTCACAGTTCATTGGCCAAAACTAGTCATATGGCCCCAAAACAAGTAGAAAAGAAAGTGCCATCTTACTATAAGCCAGAAGTCAGAGACACAGATATATTTAGTGAACAGCACTAGTAACTATTTGTCTGAAATCTTTTTAAGATTTAGCTAAGAATATTTCTAGTATAAATTTTCAAGTACTATGAATTATATCACAGCTCAAAGAAAATAATAGCTAACTTTTCATTTAAAACATTTGTATTTTCCTTTGTTACCAGAAATAGGGTTATATTGAATATTTTAAAATTTAAACATTAAAATGAGACAAGAGATCTAATTAGTTGTGGAAATAATATTTTATAAGCCTAGATAGTTACATATTTTGTTCGTCATTTTGGTAATACTTTTAAATTTTTAGTTGTGTTAAACATTTTAAATAATTAAGTGGGAGAAAACAGATTTAAAAGAAAAAAATGCTTTTCTTTTATGCAAGCCTTTTCACAGACAAAACAAGGGTATCATAAAACATTTAAGCTTTTGGACAGAATTGTGATAGAATAGTCTTATATTTCTCAAAGGAGTGCACAGTAATTTAAAGAATTGTATGAAGAGATAAAGTTAGAAGAAAATTAAATTGTTGGTATAATAAGAAACATATTCAAAATCAACAATAAATCCATGCCAAGACTAAGGATAGAGCTAGTTTCCAGTTCACCTTAATTATATCTGTGGCTTTAAAAGTCAACATTTGAAAACTTTGTAAATCCTTTAAAGGATACTTCAGTATGAATCTTGATATTTTCCCACAACATGAAGGGAATATTTTAGATAAACATATTTAGAGGAAAGACCCAATTTCTTCCTGATCATTATCTGTTGAAGTATGTTCAGTGATCTTGCCAAAATAAAATATATTTTGCTCCTATACATTTAATAAAAAATGACAGTATAATTTTATTCTTTCCCTACTAAGTAGATGTCTTCATCCAATTGTTAGCCTTAGAAAGTATTTTTCCAGAGAGATGAATCATGTGAAGTCATTGATAAGGTTTAAAATGCCAAAAGCACTGTCATTAAACCACTAATGCACGTCTATAGTAGAAATGTCCTCTAGAAAACTGCTGCTGTTCATAAGTTGCATGATCTGTGATCTCATATTTTATGTTTTTACCAGAACATCTCTTGTGTAATCCCTGTTTGCTGGGAGGTCTCCATTATTCTCCGTGTTAAGTGTAGCCAATTTCAAACTTGTGCTGTATTCTTTCCTCTCTCTTTAATAATAGCAAAGATATATAGATACCAGTTAAACTCCCATGTAATCAGGAATTACTCAAAAAGAGGCCCAAACTGGATCTATCCTCCCCAAATCCCCAAAACAATTGATTGAGAAATGTCTGCATTCAGATCTAAGTACTAGCTGGTTGACAAATTAAATCAGTAAACAACAGAAGTTCTGCGTGATACTGGGATATATCAAATATATAAGTATATCCCAGTACATCAAAAATAACTATACTGGGAAATGTCAAAATAGATTATATTTTTGATGTAATAGAACATTTCAAATATGAAGGGAGTGAAACTGCAGTCATTTGGCAGACAAAGTTTTTAAATTATTATTATGGGTTGAAAGATTGATAAAACATTTGGGCATTGCAGAAGATAGTTCCAGATGTCAGGAGATGCAGTGAAGATGGTGTGACAAGGAGAGGGGCAAGACTGTGTGATGGCTTTAGAAGTTCAGGCATTAGATACTCTGAAAAAGGTGAAAAATATTATGACATAGATGCAGCAGATAAATGAGATTGTAGTGTAGAGAATATTGAAAAGAAGGCATCTTGGAATTATGGAGAAGTTGGTTCTTCATACATCTGAGAGAACAAGTAGCATTTTTCATAAGAATTCTGAAGCAGTGAGTACCTGAATTTTCAGAGCCTCTGAAGAGGATAATAGGAATAATACACAGAAGTCTTTCAAAAAGTTCAGCTGAGATGGACATGATGAAAAAGAGTAAATGTGAGTCCTGTAAAACCAACATGGTGGGTGAGTCTGTCTGTAGGATACCATGCTGAAGGAAAACATCAAGGGGTCCTTCAGGACAGCTGTGTAACTTTATAACAAAATCATCGGGCATGACATATATGCTATAGAGGGGAAAGGGAGCAGAAGAATTGTGCTAACATCCGTCAGGATAAAAGACAAACCCAAAACATGAATGAAGTAGGACTAAGCTAAAAATGAATATCAAGATTTGAATACATTACAGAAAGGTAAAGATAGAAAATCAAGGACTAGGATAATGGTGG
This sequence comes from Carollia perspicillata, assembly GCA_004027735.1. Taxonomy (NCBI): domain Eukaryota; kingdom Metazoa; phylum Chordata; class Mammalia; order Chiroptera; family Phyllostomidae; genus Carollia; species Carollia perspicillata. Next base: position 11,287 of record PVKM010018325.1, read on the forward strand.
ATATGACATATTTACTGTATTGATATGCTTAAAAAATTTTATGCTTATGTTTGTAAGACTGTGTCAGTTTGGAGGGGAAAAATCATGAAAAAGGAGCCACTTCACGTTTCCACTGGGGGAGGCTGTAGTTGTATAGTGAAATCAGTGCTGAATTTGGACCCAGAGAAAAGGGATCCATCCCCTGACTCTGACATGAACCAGCTGTGTCATCAAGGACAAGCTACCTGAGCATTCATTTCTTCACCTGTAAAAATGAGAATAATAATTGCAACCAAGGTGGCCATCATTCAATATCCACTCCTTCTTTCTTCCATGGGAATGAAAGTCACAATTTTGGCCATATGATAAATTCTGAGTGTAATTAGAAGTGTCATGTGACAGCTTTAAGGAATCTTCTTTATAAGATGACTGATGTGAGCACTCTGTGTCCTTTATACTTCAAATCCTTTCCCCATTCTGCTGCCTGGAAAGAAGATACGATGACTGGAACTCAAGCTGTTCTCTTGGGTGGAAAGGACAGGGTCACATCCGCAGAATGGGAGAACAGTGGGCTAGATGGAAACTGGTTCCTCGAGGACTTTGTGTAAGTCAATATATCATCCATTTTCAGGCTTTTATGTAATAGAGAAACAGATTTCTATCTCACTGAACCATTATGGTTGAATCTAATCTTGATAATAGACCTGTTTTATAGTTTATTAGGAATATTAAATAAAATATTGGGTACAAAAACTACTATTGAAATTCTGGTATAATGGGAGTATAATATTGTACATTGTAGCTGATTAAATGAATATGAATAAATGAATGAATCCATGTTAAATAAAAATACTTTTAAAATATTTTATTTATTTATTTTTAAAGAGAAAAGAAGGGAGGGCAAAGAAGAGGGAGAGAAACATCAATGTGTGGTTGCCTCTTGTTCACCCCTACTGGGGACCTGGTCTGCAACCCAGGCATGTGCCCTGACTGGGAATCGAACTGGTGACCCTTTGATTCACAGGCTGGCACTCAATCCACTGAGCCACACCAGCCAGGGATAAGCAAAAATACTTTAGTATGAATTTAGGTTAGCATTAGTATATAGCTCCCTGGAAGTTCAGATATAAATTTTATAAAGGTAACTTATCTTGAGATTGTATGAAATGATTAAAGAAGTAGAACAGAATAAGTAAAGAAAAAATAATGAAAGCAAGAGGTGATCTGAGTTAAGTTACAAAGAAGTCAACTGTCACCTCCATGAAGCCTTCATTGTTTACTTAGATATACCTATAATTTTTCTCCTCTGTACTCCCAAACTATTTGAACCTCAAACCACACATTACTGTCCCATTTTATTACTCGGGTGATAATATCTTTCAATGTAGAAAGCAATATTGAACATGTACTTTGTGCCAAGTATATGTATCTGACCAGCGCCACTGGATAGCATGGTACTTGAAGGTGAGACTAACTCTGTAGTTATCTCCGTCCTCCACTTAGGGCCTGATAGAATTCTAAAAAGTACCGCAACTCCTATTGAATCTAACCCAACTGTGATATATGGTCAAAGACCATGTGTGGCATGTAGTAAGTGCTTAGTAAATGTTTATTTGTTAATTGACTGAATATACATTTTTTTCAATAAGAAAGCACAAGAGTGAAGAATGTTGTGTTTTCTAAACCTACTTTACTTTTCTGTGATTGCAATCTTGGTGTCTTCTTGTCTTTTCCCTTTCCTTCTCCATCTGCCCCACCATCGAAACAGTAGCTCATAGCTGTCCCTGCTGCTCCATTCCTATTGACACTGTCTAGGCTGTTCTCATGATCCTGGTTTCAACCTTCTAAATCTATTCCTCCTATTTCTCATTTGTCCTATCCATATCGTGGAATAACCTTGTAGGCATGCAAGTATAGCAATGATCCATCTTTCCTTTAGTATACGCTATTGGTGGCATATTCTACCGTCACTTTTCCACTCTTACTTAAAGAGTCATTCTTTTGCTGAAATGTAAGTCAGCACTGTACTGAGAAGAGGTGGGTCCCACTGCTTGACCATAAGGAATAAATCATAAGCAGTTTAAGTCATTAGTTAGTACAATATTAGATTTGGCTGCAAATAACATAGGACAAAAATAATAGCAATTTAAAGGTGATAGAATGTTTTTCTTTTTCATGATATTGTCCAAAAGTTGGCAGTTAAGAATTGACCTGGTTGGGTCATTTCTTTTTTCATAGTTCATAGGATTTATGTTGTTTCTTTCTTTAAATTTTTATTTATTGATTTGAGAGAGAGAGAGAGAAACATTTATTCGTTGTTCCACTTATTTATGCATTCACTGGTTGCTCCTTGTATGTGCCCTGACGAGGTATCGAACCCACAACCTTGGCATATTGGGATGATGCTCTAACCTACTGAACTAGGTGTCCAGGGCTTAAGTTCTATCTCATAGCCCTATTTTGGGAGAATTCTATCCTTAAAGTTATTTTATGGCCCCCAATATTTGCTAAAGCTGCAGTTACTATGCCTGACTTCCAGCCAGCAGGAAAGAGAAAGGGATAAAAAGGAAAGGACAAAAGAAGCATCCCCAGTGTCTTTTTAAGAAGGTTCCCAGAAGTTTATACATAATTTATTGGTTTACAACTCAGTGGCTAGATCTTAGTCATAGGGTCAAAATTTGTTTCGAAGGAAGGCTGGGAAACACACTCTTTATTGTAGTTCATCATATGCACAGCCAAAAGTTGAAGGTCTCTTACTGGGAACATGAGCGGAAAGGCAAAAAAATGTATTAAGGAAAAGCTACCTCTCTGCTACTCATGCATTAGCCATGAACACAGAGTACCCAGGGATGAGTAACTCAGAGGGGCCCATATAGCACCTGAGCAAAAAACAAATTTGTAAAGAAGTGATAAGACAAATAAAAACAGGTTTAGATTTTCATGGGCAGCACACTGTGGGAAGATAAGTATACTGAGGAATCTAATGGAAGAGAAGGGCTACTTAGTAAGGTTTGTTTGGTAGGTCCATCTAGGTGCCATTTCACTGCTGTCTCTAATGATAGGGCTGTTATCCCCTTCCTGGTAACGGAAGAGGTGACACACCTTCATGAGAGCAATTTAAGTTCTGCTTTCAGACAGATTGCGAGAGGCCAGAACACTCATCCTGGGTCTGACTTTCCTTGATTGTTTTCTGCTCAAAACAATCCTTAGGCCAGAGCGGCATATCGCTGGGGGACAGTCTCTGAACTCCTTCAGTACATCATTTCCCTTTGCCGAAGATGAGTTCAGGGATATGGAACTCAGTCCTGCTCGTAAGACTTGCACAGAAGTCTGATGGGGGCTTCAAGGAAAGATGTTCCTCTCTGATAAAAATAAAATTGAGAGAGAAGAGAAATGCTTCATTATAAACCCCGTTTTCTTATCTTTTGGATGTGGTGCTTGGAGCATGACTGCCAAATTGCTCCCAGTAATGGGCAGGCTAAGAGAATCAGAGAAACTAACCATATGAGCATTGGATATGATCGAGCCTCCGGTGTACCTTGTAACCTCCTACATATGGACCTGTCATAAATGTGTACAAATAAATGCCTGTATGGCTTAAGTCATATTTATGAGGCATACCATAATTTAAGGCCAAAAACCCTAAAATTAATACACTCCTTCTTATTGGTAGAATAAAACCTGAACTCCTTTGACGCAGTAGATAAGAAACTTTACGACCTGGCTGTGATCTATTTTCTAACCTCATTCCTTCCCCTACTCCCCTTCTTCACTGCACTGTACATGCTACTAGATTTAGGTCCCGATATTTAAACTTCTTTTCCTTGTACCCAATGCCGGGTAATGTTTTTACATTGAGTCAGAGTCACTTTTGACTCACTTATATTACCTGGGGTTGGATCACCTGCATGTGTACTAGAGTAAGTCAGCAAATAAGGTTTGTTTTCCCTACTAATAAGAAGTTGAGAAATATGTAAGCAGTTGAGGTTCTAGAAATTACCAAGGATCAAAGCTCTTTCTAGCTTCCTATTCTACTATACGTGGTGAAAGCCTTTACTCTGCATGGTCTCAGGGTAACTACTCTGCTTCCAGATACTGAATCTTCATTCCAGGCAGGAAGAAATAAAAAACAAAAGGCAAGTCTGTACTAGCTAAGTCTGTCAGTTTTTATCAGAAATACATTCCTTTTTTCCAGGCAGTCCACCTGGGAGATTTCTGTCCACATCCTCATTGGCTGAACCAGCAGCCAGGGAACCTGGAAGATTGAATATTTTTAACTGAACATGGCATTAATCCAACAAGGGTAGGGTCCTGTAAGTAAGGAAGTAATGTAAAATAGATTTTGAGCAAGTAGGACTATCCACTTATGTATCCATTGTACTTTTAAGTGATCTTGATTACAATACTAGATATAAGAGATTGTTTATGCCTATACCTGGTTCTCTATGAGACTATTCTTGAGGGTGGTGTATAGGTCAGCATCTTAGCAGGAAAAAGATAGCATAAAAATAGGGTGTTTAAAAAGTGTTTAAAGAAGGAACTACTTACAAAGGTGGGAGCAAGATTATGGGAACTAACAAGATATGGTGAAACATTCAGAGATTACCAACAGAGGACAGCAGTTATTACCCAAGACCAAGGGCCAAGGAAATCAGCTATAACCAGAATGGGGAGACCTATGGATCAGGGAGAACAAATACCCTGACTTCTGTCTTCAATTCCTGGCAGTACCTTCCATTGGGCAAACCCAAACCCCAAAGGAATCCAGATTGCAGGTGAAGCTTGTTGACCAGAGGTTAGCCACTCAAGGCTCAAGACAAGCTGCAGAGGGGCAGAGATGGATTTTAATGTGTAAATAAAGGAAAATCAGGGCACATGGGAATCATTTTTGTTGTACAGCGATTAATACAGTGCCTGGGACATTGTGGGTACGCCAATGCAAAATCTGCAAAATAAGTACTGTCAAATGAATAAGTAGAGGGAAATACTCTATTGATATGTGACCTGACTGACAATTTATGTAGCCTAAACATGAGTTTGAAGGTGTGGTTTGGCCCTTCAAATGAATGACTTCAAGAGCATTCCAAATCCCCAAGTGTCTTTGAGGCCGAATTGACTCTGGATAATTCTCTACTGAAAAAAATGTGGTGAACAGAATCTGAGATGCTCATACATGCCCCAGAAACAAGGGGAACTTCCTCTGGTCCGCTTGTTTTGAGGAAAATCACGATAAGTATTTCTAGTGCATGCAATGCCAAATTTACATGAGTTCATAGTTGGGTGACACTAGAAAGTCCTCTTACCCTTCATCCAGCTTCACTAAGTATACTGGGGAGATCACATATTTCATGTTAGTTGTTTCTGTATGAAAGCCAAGTAAATAAATGCCCTTAATTTTGAGAAGTTTTTGTTCCCAGCTACCAATAGAGTGCTCATAAGGTTTTCTATGAATAGCTACTTGAAATCCAGGTGAACAGAATTAATAAGCCTCAAGAATAGAGCCAATAACCCTCATAATTTACTACAGATTTTACAATGACCGTTGTTAAGTGCAGTGAATATATAATAAAACATAAGCACAGAAATATTTTTAACCTCTTTGCAATTGGTAAGAGATTTCCTATGTGATTTCACTTATATGTGAAATCTAAAAAACAAAATACATGAACAAACAAAATAGAAACAAACTTGTAGATACAGAGAACATTTTGACACTTGCCAGAAGGACAGGGAGTTAGGGCAGATGTGGTGAAAAAAGAGAAGGGAATAAGCAATATGATTTGGTTGCTAAAAATAGACATGAGGATATAAAATATAGCATAGGGCATATAGTCAATAATATTGCAATAACTATGCATGGTGTTAGATGGTTTATATAGTTATTTGGGTGTTCATCACTTTATAAGTTACAGAAATGTCTAACAACTTTGTTCTACACTGAAACTAATATAATATTCTTTGTTAACTGTAATTGAAAAGTAAACAAAATATTTTTGAAATTTCCTGCATTGTGGTAACAAAACCCAGATTCTGAGTAGTAAAAGAAGGAAAAGAAAACTGCTTTCATGTATTTCTGAGTTGGCAACTGGTAGAACTATCAGAGGGACTAGGAAGAAGATACAAGTTGGATGGGTATTTATGAAATTATGACAGAGTTTGATGTGAAATCCTTTTTTTATGTTCTACAAAATCTTCATTAAAATCTGCCTCTCTCCCAAATGTGTTTGGTGCATGTAGATTTTCTCAGGGAAATGCAAAAAGACACTGAGTATTTCAAACCACTGGATTTGAGCCGGTGTAGACATGGGGCATACAAACATTTTCTTGGCCAGGATATGAAAGGCTCTGCTGTATATTCATTTTTAAACAATGAGGTGAGGAGATATACACTTGAATTATTTTGTGGAAGTATAGACCAGGTACCATGTCCTTAATTCTAACTTAAAAATCTGTGTGGGCTCTATGATTTTTTGAAGGTGGTTATGTATAATTAATGAATATTTTGATGACTTATCCTTCAGGACTATGGTTATAATTAACTTGGATGCAGGGCGCATCAGAGTCACTCCCTTCATGGCTAGAAGGAAGCAGGATTACTTCCCAGCTACATATTTCAAAGAGTTCCTATTTCTCAAAATATCTTTTTTGGTGGTTTTTGCAGAATAAAACATGCTACATATGGCATAAAAACTGAAATTCCCAAAAGAGTCAGAAGCATTTAATACAGACTATGCACATATGCATTGCAATTTCTATTACAAATATATATATATATATTTATTTATTTCCATTGCTAAGTTACTGCATAAAATGGTATAGAAAAATGTTTATCTTTAACCTGATGTAGTATCTTGATACAATGACTGTGTATAACTGTTTATGAAACAGTAGAATGGTTCTAAACCTTTATAATAATGGTTTTAAATTCCTTGAATTTTAAAATAACAAAATGCCTCAGGGGGTTAATTTGGAAATGTTGTACATTATAAGTAACAAATGCATATCCATTAGATTTACCAAACGCCATTACTGTTCCTGTGCAGCTGTTCATAAAACATGAGAGCCCATGGAATGGGCTCAAGTTAAAATAAATAAATAAATAAATAAATAAATAAATAAATAAATATATATATATATATATTAGTTACTATGAAGTGTTGGGGCATATGATGAGTTACATACTAGTCTCTAGGAACATGATTAGAAGTTCTTAGCCAAAACAAAGTGTCTTTGACCAAGGTCTAGAATAAAAGACATTTTAAAACTTATATATTACACTACTGGGTTGTATCTTTTTAAAACATTTATATGCCAAAAACTGATATACTTTGGTACATAAACAAATTAGGCAGGAGCAAGATAGAAGAGTCTGCATAAGAAAGTGCCGTGCTTGGAGCACAAAGACGTGTGTGTGCAATTAGTTTTGTTTAATGTAGATTTAATGTGACTGATGGGAATAGATGTGACTAAAATAGCAAAAGTTAAAAGACTATCTTAGCCATTTAAAATTTAATTTACAACAAAAGGCATTTACTATAATTCCTTTGGGGTAGGTATGTTTTGATAAACCTTTTCACCATGATTAACCTTCTACTATTTAGAAAATTGTGTTTTTTCAACTAGTGTTGTTTAATTTCCTAAAGGTTAACTGTCTCAATGTAGTAAATATATGATACACTATGACACATTTTTTTAAAAGAATCTGGCTCTCTTTGGAATGCATCCCAGGACCTTCTGGATACCAGATTTTTTACATCTGTGGACTTTTAGTCATTAAACTGTTGTAAATATAGAAAATGTACTACAGAAGAGCTCATTGTCTTTATGTCACAGAGTTCTATTTAACAGAGGGTTCCAGTGATAATTTAGTTTATTGCTATATATCAACATGAGTTCTGAACATTTATTAATAGAAATTAGGTTCAATTGAATGCCCTTTCAGTATTTTCAACTCAAATCTGTTTCTGCCATTTTATCACATAGACACCAAAGCCAAAGACGTAAACCTGGTGACTTGTAACAGGCCTACCCTTGGCTATGTTTCCTTTCAACTGAGCATGTTGATTGAGGTCAATAACTTTTTGCTTTCCATATGGAAATCAATCAGCAAATAGTATCTTTACCTTCTTTTTGAATCGGTATTCTGACTTCAAACTTTTCCCAAATTAACAATGGAAGTAAAATTTTTCCATAAGAATATGAATTCATGTGACTACTCCCAATGAAAAGAATTGAATGAAGTCTTGTTCATCAAACCCCAAAGTCAGAATGATTTAGATTAAGATATTTAGGCCTGGTCTAGGGCTTTCAAAAGTTAGACTTCAAAGTCAGACTATGCTTAGTCAGGGGGTAGATAAAATGTTTTATTTGAAGCACTCGCTGTAGTTAAATCTGGGCCTGTCTTGAAGGGGTCACACAGAGACAAGGTTGCAGGGTAATTGTGCTTGTGTTTGTCATGAGTGGGACCAGGAAACTACAGGAATAACAGCATACCTGGAAGTGGCTCCTGAATAAGACACCTATGTTTGGCTTTCTCCCTCCAGTTTTGGGGAACTGCTGCTCTCCTTTTGTGGTTCTAGTGATGTTTAAAATTGAAGGCCTCTCCTCTCCAGGAATAAATATAGAACTCTACTTGTGCCCATTTAAATAATCCTTGGTACTTCTTTTGAATTGGAATTTAAGGAAATCTTTGTCCCATCATTAGCTGATCACTAAGCTAACCAAGTGCAGATTTCAAAGAGTACATGACAAAAAGCAAACCATAAAGAACAGGAAATTCACTAAATAAAAAAAACAGCAATAAAAACTACAGCAAAAAAAAAAAAACCCTGGGGAAAGGGAATCTAATTTCCAGAGTTGCCACATTACTTTATTTAAAATATCTACTTTTCAACAAAAAAAAGTGAAAATTCATGTAAATAATCAGAAAAGTATGGCTTATACATAAGGGTAAAACAGTCAATAGAAATTGTCCTGGGGGAAGCTTACATGTTGGGTTTATTAGGCAAACACTGTAAATCAAATATTATGAACAGGTTGAAGGAACTGAATGAATCATGTCTAAGGAATTATTTAACCATGCTGAAGATACCGTGGATAAACCTGTCACTATATAATGGTTTATAAATTCCAGAATTTTATAAACGGAATCATACAGTATGGATTTTTAAATTTAGCATAATTATTTTTAAGATTCATCGGTGGTATTACATGTGCCAATAATGTATTTCTTTTTATTGCTGAGTCATAGTTTACTATATATAGATCAGGCTCTTGCAGATTCAGCAGGCTATACCCAGCTGGCTAAAAGCAGTTAGTTTTTGGCCAAATCCAACCACGCAATCTGCTTAGATATTATGGTTGCTTTCATTCTACAAAACCGGAGTTGAAAGCTGAAAATATGTATTATTTGTCTTTTTACAGAAAAAGTTTGTATGCCCACAGTATAGATATCTCATTTTTTAAAATCCATTCCTCTGTTTTTGAAAATTTAAAATTTTGATTCCGTTTTTGGTTTTTAAAAATAAACCTGCTATGAATGTTCACATACAAGTCTTTGCATGGACATAGACTTTCATTCCTCTTGAAAAGACACCTTGAAGTAGTAAGGCTGGGTGATATGGGAAATGTATGTCACATCTTAAAACACAGCCAAACTGTTTTCCAAGGTGGTTTTGTTTTTTTACATTACTAACCAGTAATGTATAAAAGTTAAGTTGTTCCACATTCCTGGTCAGTATTTTTAATTTTAGACACTCTATAGAGTATAGAGTAAAATATTATTGTTATAAATTGGGTTCTCCAATGACCAGCATGGCTGTCATCTGTGTCCTTATTTGACATCTGCATCTGGTATAAGCTGTATGTTCAAATAGTCTGCCAGATTTTGTTTTGTTTTGTTTTTTGTATTATGAGTGGGGTATAACAGTTCTTCAAATCTCTTAGATATAAATGACATGTCAGATATATATTTTGTAAATATTTCTACAGTCTGTAAATTGCCTTTTTCCCTCATATGTGTCTTTTGGAGAGCAAAACTTTAAAATTTTGATAAAATTCAGTTTATTGATTTTTTTAATTTTATTTTATACTTTGTGCTTTGTGTCCTATTAAAGGAATCTTGGCTAAACTCAGTGAGACTGAAATTTTCTCCCATTCTTTTTCTAGAAATTTCATAGTATTAGCTCTTACATTTAGATCTGATTAATTTTGAGTTAATTTTTGGATATGAGATAAGGTTACGTTCCAGGTTTTTAAAAACTTCTGTTTCGTCTTAATGTGAAATACCACATTGTCTTGACTGCTGCAGCCGTAGGGCCTTGCTGTCAGGTGTTGCATATTTTCCATTCTGTAAATTGCATTCTTTAAAACTTCAATTCCAGATTCCTTGTTGCTCACATATAGATTCAATTGAATTTTCTATGACTGCAGTCTTGCTAAACTCATTCATTAGTTCTAGAGGCTTTTTTTTTATATGTTTCTTAGACTTTTATACACAGACAATCATCTCCTATGAACAAAGACAGTTTTATTCCTTCTTCCCAACATATATGCCTCTCTTATTCTTGCCTCATTGCACTGGCTATACCAGATGACATTGAATAGAAGTGATTAAAACAAATCCCCTATGATTTTCTCAGTCATAAGAGGAAAAATTCAGTAATTCATCATTGGTATGATGTTAACTATATGCTTTTTATAGGTAATCTTTATGAGGTTGAGGGTTTTCCAGTTTGCTAGGAGTTTTAACCATGAAAGGATATTGGCTATTCCAATTATTTTCCCTCATTCAATGAGATGATCATATAACTTTTCCTTTTTAAGCTTTTAGTACAAAGAATTGTATTGATTTATTAAAAAAATTATATTTGACATTAACCATAATTGATATTTAAAAATTAATTAAATATAGCTTGCATCTGGAGATATATATAATTTTTATATGTAATATAGAAATCTAGATATATAGATATATGTCTATATATGAGATATATAGAAATATATATCTATTTATATATGAGAATCTAGAAATATAGATATATAATATAGAAATCTGATGTGGCCATGGTATATTATTATTAATTATTTTTATTATTATTTTAATCCTTACATGAGGATATGGTTATTGGTGAGAGAGAGAGAGAGAGAGATGTCAATGGTTGCCTCCTGTATGCACTCAGACCAGGGATGGAATCCGAAACCTAGGTGTGTGTCCTTACTGGGAATTGAACCCACAAAGTTTTGTTTATATGGGAGGACACTCCATCCAACTGAGTCACCCAGCCAGGGCTTATTTTTTCATAGGTTTTTGAACTTGAATTTCCAGAATTTTTGTTAAGGAATTTTGTGTCTATATTGATCAAGAAAATTGGTCTGTAGTTTTTTTTTTCCTTCTCTAATATCTTTTTCTCCTATCAGGATAATTCTGGGCTTTTCACTATTGTTTTCACGCATTTCACTTCTATATTTATTATAAACTCCCAAACTCATTGCAATATAGTCATCCACTACCTAACATTTTGGTCAATGACAAACAGCGTATACAACAGTGGTCCTGTAAGATTATAATGTATGTGGAAAATTCCTGTGGCCGGGGGACGTCATAGCCGTTGTAACGGTCATGGTGCAATGCATTCTTCACAGGTCTGTGGTGACTCTGGCGTAAACAAACCTGCTGCATCACTAGTTGTATAACAGTCTAGTACATTCGTTTACGTATAGTGCACAATACTTGCTGATGATAATAAACAACTATGTTACTGGTTTATGTACTTACTGTATTGTACTTCTTAATCATTATTTTAGAATGTAATCTTTCTACTTATAAAAATAAAAGTTTTTTGTAAAACAGTATGCTGTGCTATGCTGGCAGCAGCCGCATACATCTTGTGTTTATGGAGACTCGAGTGCATAGTTTCCTTTTGTGCTTGCTTTAGTCTCATGTTGTTTTATAAATTTGGAGTGGCCTAAGAATGGAGTATTTATAAAGCCTGCAGCAGCGTGCGGATGTCCCCGGTCTTCACGTTCACTCACCACTCACTACTGACTCACCCAGAGCAATGTCTCGTCCTGTAAGCTCCTACAGGTGCACCACTTTTTACCTTTTACACTATATTTTTACTTTATTTCTTCTATATTTGGATATGTTTAGATATAAAAATACAGTCATATCTTGGTATTGGTTGGCTTCAGAACTTTTCAAACCCTGTACTCGTGTCATTTTGATGAGGAAAAAAATGTTTCAGCACTCAGCGCTTACTTGGGACTGATTACACTTGCTAGAACTTGGATGAGTCATGACACCGCCCTGAAAAAGAAAATGTTTCATCGTTTGGTACACGTCAGTTTTGGCACTCATTACGAGTTCCAGAATGAACTAATGACAAGTACCAAGGTACCACTGTACTTACCATTGTGTTACCTTGCTCATAGTTGTCAGTATAGTAATTTACTATGTGTCGTAGATTTGTAGCCTAGTAGCAATAGGCTATTCCTATGTGTGCCTAGGGGGGCAGTAGGCTATGCCATCTGGGTTTGTGCAAGTATATTCTATGACGTTCCCACAACAACAAAAGTGCCTAATGATGTATTTCTTAGACTGTATCTCTGTTGTTAAATGACACAAGACTATATTTCTGTTTTAACTAGTCAAGTATATTTTAATATAACTCAAACATAGAATACAATTATTTGATAATTATCATTTCTGGTACTCTTCCATTGCTTTGTAAAGACCTAAACTTCCATCTGATGTTGTCTTCACCCTGAATGACTTCCTTTGAAATTTCCTGTAGTACTTGTCTGCTGGTAATGGGTTTCATGAGCTTTAGTATGTCTGTGAAAGATTTCGTTACATTTAAAAAGAGATACCTGTCTGGAATTTAGAATTCTAGTTTGACAGCATTTCCTCTGAGTACTTTACAGATGCTGTTCTACCATCTTTAGGCTTGTATTGTATCTGAAGAGAAACCCGTTATTATTCTTACCTTTGCCTTCTATATGAAGAATACCTTCTTACTCGGGAGTCTAAGATTTTCCTCTTTATCACTTGTTTTAAGCAATTGTTTTTGATGTCATTTTGTGTTGTGTTTTCAAGTTTCTTTGCCTTGGATTTATAGAGCTTCTGGGATATGTGGGGTTATACTGCTTATCAAGTGTGAAAAGTTTTGGCCTCTATTCCTTCAAATATTTTTCTATCCTATCTCCCCTCTCCCCTTCTGTGAGGCTCCAATTAAACTTATACAAGGCTGCTTAGAGTCATCCCAGGATTCACTGGTGCACATTTAATTTTTCAGCCTGTCTTCTTTCTCTGTTTTAATTTGGATAGTTTCTATTACAATATCTTAAATTAAGCTTTTATTATGCAATGTCTAATCTGTTGTTAATCTCATCAGTTATAGTTTTTATGTCAGACATTATACTCTCCATCTCTAAAATTACATTTTGTATTTTTTTATATCTACTATGTTTTAACATATTCCTATTTTCTTCTATATTCTGGAACATGTTATAATCATAAAAATGTCTTGATATCTTTGTATATTAATCCCATCATCTGTCAATTCTAGACTGTTTTCCTTAGTTTAATGTTTTTCTCCTCTTTTGGCTCTTCGAGCTTCGCTTCCCTGTATGCTTGATAACTATCTATTGGATACCAGACATTGTAAATTTTCTTGGTTGCTCATATTCTTCAAAGGGTTCTTGAACTTCATTCATGGATGGGTAAATCAGAAATAGTTTGATTCTTTGAATCCTGCTTTTAAGCTTTGTTTGGCAGGAGCAGAACATAAGTTATTTTAAGACTAATTTTTTTCTATTACTTTGAAAATACCCTTTAATA
>PVKM010018326.1:0-25185 GCA_004027735.1 Carollia perspicillata
AACTATACATTAACAAATGTGACATTTTGGATGAAATGAATAAATTCCTAGAAATATACAATCTTCCAAAACTAAATCAGGAAGAATCAGAGAATCTGAGTAGACAGATTACATCTCATGAAATTGAGCAGTAACCAAAAAATCCCAACAAAATAAAGCTCCGGACCAGATGGCTTCACAGATGAACTTTACCAAGCCTTTTCATACTATTCTAAATAATTCACAGGAGGGAAGACTCCCAAGCCCATTTTATGAGGCCAGTATTATACTAATTCCAAAACCGGATAAACAGGCAATAAAAAAAATGTATAGGCCAATATCACTGATAAACATAGATGTTATAATCATCAACAAAATATTAGTAAAATGAATACAGCAATATGTAAAAAAGATCATACACCATGAATAAATGAAATGTATTCCAGGGATTCAAGGTTGGTGCAACAATGACATATCAATAAACATGATACACCACATAAACAAAATGAAGGATAAAAACCACATGATCATATGCACAGATGCAAACAAAAAGCATTATAAAATCCAGCACTGATTTATGATAACAACTCTCAGCCAATTGGCATTGAGGGAACATACCTAAATGTAATAAAGGCCACATATGACAAACCCATTGCCAGCATTATACTCAATGGGTGAAAACTAGAAATGTTCTTAAGATCAGGAACAAGACAAGGATTCCTGCTTTCACCTCTCTTATTCAACATAGCATAAGCAATCCTAGCCATATAATCAGACAAGGAGACAAAATAAAAGGCACCAAATGGGGAAGAAGTAAAACTGTCATTATTTCCAGATGACATGATACTGCACATGGAGAATCCTAAAGATTCCACCAAAAAACTACTAGAACTGAGAAATGAATTTAGGATAAAAAATTAATATCCAGAAATCAGGTGCATTTTTATATGCCAATAAGGAACTATCAGAAAGGAAAATTAAGAAAATATTCCCACTCATGATTGCTTTGAAAAGAAAAAAACTAGGAATAAATTTAACCATAATGTAATAGACCCATACACAAAAAATTATATGACACAGAAGAAATTGAAAAGATACAAATAACTGGAAGTATATCCTGTATTCATGAATAGAAGATAGATAGTATCATGAGAATTCCCATACTACCCCAAGTAATCCACAGATTCAATGCAATTCTTATCAAAATACCAATGGTGTATTTCACGAATCTAGAACAAATTTCCAAAAATTTACATGGGACCACAAAAGACCATGAACAGTAACGGCTATCTTGAAAAAGAACAAAGTTATAAGAATTGTGGTACCTAACATCAAACTACACTACAGGGGCCATAGTAATCAAAACAGCATGGTACTGGCATAAAAAAAGACACAGAGATCAATGCAACAAAATAGAGATCCCAGAAATAAACTCACACCATTATAGTTAATTAATTTTTGATAGGGAAGGCAAAAACATACAATGGGCTAAAGATAGATTCTTCAATAAATTATGTTGGTAAAATTGGACAGATATGTACAGGAAAATGAAACTAGACCACCTTATTATTCCACACACAAGAACAAGTCAAAATGAATTAAAGACTCAAGTGTTAGACTGGAAACCATAAAAATCCTAGACGGAAACATAGGCAGTAAAATCTCAGATATTACTCATAGCAATATTTTTTTCTGATATTGCTCTGCAGGCAAGGGAGAAAGAAATAATAAGCAAGTGGGACTACATCAAACTAAAAAGTTTTTGAATAGCAAAGGAAATCATGAACAAAATAAAAACACAACCCACTGAATAGCACAATATATTTACTGATACATCAGATAATGGGTTAATAACCAAAATTTATTAAAAACTTATAAAACTCAATACCAAAAAAAAAAACCACCAAATAATCCAATTTAAAAAATGAGTAAAGGACCTGAATAGACACTTCTCAAAACAGGACATACATATGGACAAGAGACATATGAAAAGATGATTAACGTCACTAATTGTCAGAGAAATACAAATTAAAAGAATTATGAGATATCACCTCACACCAGTCAAAATGGCTATCATCAATAAATCAACAAACAAGTACTGGAGAGGATGTGGGGAAAAGAGAAGCCTTATGAGACTTCCGGCCAAGAAGAAGGCGTAGGTAGATACATTTTGCCTCCTCACACAACCAAAAGAAGGGCAACAAATTTACAAACAAAAAATAACCAAAACTGCCAGAATATTGAAATGTTTCAAAGTCCGACAACCAAGTTAAAGAAGAAACATTCATTCAGACTGGTAGGAGAGGCAGAGATGGGCAGCTGGGGTGGACAGGACGCTCAGCAAGGCAGCAGCTGGTGGACTGGCAATCCCACATTTGTGTGCAGATTAACCGATAGGAACAACTGGGGAGCAAGACTGACCACACAACCAAGGATTCCAGCATGGAAAAAGAAGCCTCAAACCCGCTGGTGGTAAAAATCTGTGAGGGTTGCAACAGTGAGAGAAGCTCCCAGCATGACAGGAGAATTTGTTGGAGAGACCCACAGGGTCCTCGAATATAAACAAACCCACCCACCCAGAATCAGCAACAGCAGGACCTAATCTGCTTGTGGGTAGCAGGAAAAGTGACTGAACACCAGCCCACAGCCCAGCAAGTGGCACTGTTCTCTCTCTGACCCCTCTCCCATACACAGCCCCACAAGTAGCCAAGTAGGTTGCCCCGCCCTGGCAAATACCTAAAGCTCTGCCCCTTCCAATGCAACAGCTGTGCCCAGACAAAGAAATATGGCCCAAATGAAAGAACAGATCAAAGCTCCAAAAATAGAACTAAGTGATGATGAGTCAGCCAACCTATCATGTGCACAACTCAAAACACTGGTAATCAGGATGCCCATAGAAATGGTTGAGTATGGTCACACAATAGAGGAAAAGTGAAGGCTATGCAAAGTGAAATAAAGAAAAAGATACAGGGAACCAACAGTGAAGGGAAGGAAACCAGGAATTAAACAAATGATTTGGAGCAGAAGGAAGAAACAAACATTCAAACAGAACAGAATGAAGAAACAAGAATTCAAAAAAATGAGGAGAGGTTTAGGAAGCTCCAGGACAACCTTAAATCATACAATCATCCAACATCCAATCATAGGGATGCCAGAAAGAGAAGAGGAAGAGCAGGACATTGAGAACTTATTTGAACAAATAATGAAGAAGTTTCCCAATCTGGCAAAGGAAATAGACTTCCAGGAAATCCAGGAAGCTCAGAGAGTCCCAAAGAAGTTGGACCCAAGGAGGAACACACCAAGGCATACCATAATTACATTACCCAAGATTAAAGACAAAGAGAGAATTTTAAAAGCAGCAAGACAAAAGGAGGCAGTTACCTACAAAGGAGTGGCCATAAGACTGTCAGCTGATTTCTCAAAAGAGATCTTACAGGCAAGAAGGGGCTGGAAAGAAGTACTACAAGTCATGAAAGGCAAGGGCCTACATCCAAGATTGCTCGCTCTACCCAGCAAAGCTTTCATTTAGAATGGAAGGGCAGATAAAGTGCTTCTCAGATAAGGTCAAGTTAAAGGAGTTCATCATCACCAAGTCCTTATTATATGAAATGTTAAAGGGACTTATCTATGAAAAAGAAGATGAAAAACTTGTACAGTAAAATGACAGCAAACTCCCAATTATTAACACACATCTAAAACAAAAACAAAAACAAACTAAGCAAACAATTAGAACTGGAACAGAACCATAGAAATGGAGAATACATGGAGGGTTATCAACAGGGGAATGGGAGGAGCAGAAAAGAGGAAAAGGTACAGAGAATAAGTAGCATAGATGGTAGGTAGAAAACAGACAGGGGGAGGGTAAGAATAGTATGGGAAATGTAGAAGCCAAGAACTTGTGATACATTGACATGAACTAAAGTTGGGGAACATGGGTGGGAGAGGGTGTGCAGGGTAGAAGGAGTGAAGGGGGAAAATGGGACAACTGTAATAGCATAATCAACAAAATATATTTAAAAAAGAAAAAATTAAAAATTAAAAATTTTCAAAAAGAAAAAACTCATAGACACAGACAACGATGTGATGATTGGGGTCGGTGGCTAGGTGGATGTGGAAGAAGGCAAAAATAAAATAAATGGTAACTGAAAAAAATACAATAAAAAATAAAGTATAAAAAATAAATCAATTAAAATTTGTGTATGCAAATAAGTAACTACCGGAAAGAGAAATTAAGAAAACAATCCTATTTACAAATGCATAAAGAATATGAGGACATAAATTTAACCAAGGAAGTAAAATTCCTGTACTCAAAAAATTATAAGACATTGAGGAAAAGAATTAAAGATAGAAATAAATGGATACATATACTTTGCTCATGAATAGAACTCACATAACTAAAATGTCTCTCCTACCCAAAGCAATCTATAGACTTAACACTATTCCTATTGAGATAACAATGGCATATGGCATATTTCACAGAACGAGAACAAAAATTCCAAAAATTTACATGGAATCAGAAAAGACCTCAAATAGCCACAGCAATTTTGAGAAAGAAAAACAAAGTTGTAGAAATCACACTTCCTAATATGAAACTATGCTACAAGGCCATAGTAATCAAAACAGTATGGTACTGGCATAAAAAACAGAAATACAAATCAATGAAACAGAGCCCAGAAGTAAACACATACCCCTATGGTCAATTAGTATTTGACAAAGGAGGTAAGAACACAGAATGGAATAAAGACAGCCTATTCAAAAAATGTTGTTGGGAAAATTGGACAGATAACATGCAAAAAAGTAAAACTAAACCACCTACCAACACCATATACAAGAATACTCTCAAAATAGTTTAAAGACTTATGTGTAAGACAAAAAGCATAAAAGTAGAATAAAACGTAGGCAGTAATGTCTGTCACATTGTCCTTGGTATACTTCTTTTTACTAATATATCTCCTTTGGCAATAAAAAAATAAATAAATTAGAGTACACCAAACTAAAAAGCTTCGCACAGCAAAAGAATCTGTCAACAAACAAAAAGGCAACCTACTGAATAAGACAAGATATTCACTAATGATGCAACTGATAGGAGTTAATGCCCCAAATTTATAAGAATTCACAGAACTGAATATAAAAAAAACTAACAATCTGATTAAAAAATGAGCAGAGGACCTGAATACATACTTCTCCAGAGAGGTCATCCAGATGATGACTAGACATACCAACAGATGCTCAATGTCACTAATCATCAGAGAAATGCAAATTAAAACCACAATGAGACATCACCTCACACTGGTCAGAATGGCTATCATCAATAAATCAACAAATAAGAAGTACTGACAAGGACATGGAGAAAAGGGGACCCTCGTGCATTGTTGGTGGGAATGCAGTTTGGTGCAGCCACTATTAAATTGAAAATAGATCTACTGTATGATCCAGAAATATACACAAAGAAACCCGAAACACTAATTTGAACAGACAAATGCACTTCTATGTCCATTGCAGCATTATTTACGATACCCAAGACTGACAAAGAAGATTTGGTACATAATAATGTAATAACTATGTATGGTGCACGTGGAAAACACAAGGCCTGCAGGCTGAATTCGGCCCTCCGCCTTGTTTTATCCGGACCTGAACCTTGTTTCTACTCAGCGGCAGCTCTGAGCTCTCACTTAACTGTTAAGGCAGTAGTTATATTTATACAGTCCTAAAATTACATTCAGCAATTTGAAGGCAACCGCGAGGCTGGTGTGGCCCCTGGTGAAAATGAGTTTGACACCCCTGATATATGGCATCAGCTAGGTACTAGGCTTAACGGGAAAGATCACTTCTTAAGTTATATAAATGTCTAATCACTATGCCGTACCTCTGAAACTAATATAATATAATACTGAATGTCAACGGCAACTAAAAAATGAAATTTAAAATCTAAATTAAAAGAACACAGATTAAAAATATATATAGCCCTATGACATGAACAAATTTCTTCTATGTGTAACTTACACATCTTCTTCTATGCGAAGCTGTTGAATATGAGATTTAATTTTCTGTCCTGAAGTTTTTAAGATAATATTTTCTAGGAGGTGAAAATCATCTTGATTAAAGACTTCATGATCCTCCAGTGGCCCAATGATCTATAAAGAAGAGCAGGCTGGTCAGGGTGGAAATCTGCAAGCTGCGAAGAAGTTCTCTGCTGTCCTCAGGCTAGCTTACGGACCAAGTCCAGTTAAAGACTCAAGACATGTTTAAGTCTGAACAGCCAATAAAAACGCAAAACTAAGCCCCCAGTGAACTCATAGTTATTAATTTACTTATCAATTCCTCAACTACATAGAATGTAGACTTGTATACTTCACACTATTTTTACAGTAACCAAAGGCTGAAGTAAAATAATATAATTTTCATTAAGTCTCACTCAATATAAATAAGAAAGTCAAAATAGAAATATAGCAGTTGATAACGAAGACTTTACACTATGTGCTAAGACTTTAAAGTTTGGAATGTCCACCACAGTCTTATTTCAAGATCTTATAGAATAGTGTAGCCCCAACCCAACTGAATCCATACAGAATGCACAAACTATAAGCATGGACTCCGCAGGGAATGAATGCTTCCTGTGTTGCAGGCCTCCCTGCCATGTTCTGAGAGCCATCTCATTCTCACCACCTTACACAATGGCAGGACAAAACTAAACACAGAACGCATGTCAAAATGAGCACTTCCCTTTAAAATAATAGAGGAGAAACAATCATCACCACCACATAAGCCCTAATCACCTCCGGAAAGAGTGGCTTTGTTTGAAGAGTTTACTACCTTCAGAGGAGAATGCTGCCAAGACTGTTCACTGATCTAATTTGAAGTCAAGCTTGTCTCAGGACAAGACCTCACCCTTCCATTGCTGATCACTGCCCTCTGTCCCTTCTTCAGCTTCAGGACATCCCTGCAGTACATGGCATGAGACAAAATGAAATCCATTTTGGAAGACTCAAAGACCTCTTTAAAAAGACTGAAATCCATGCCCTAGGAAAGTAATTGTTATTAAGGAAAAGTAATTGTTATTAGATCATAAAAATGAATAATCATAATAAATAAATTATAAAATGCTCTTTTAGTGGAAAGCAATAACTAATTTTAATAATTAACATTATGATGTCTCCATTCTCCTTCCCATTTCCCTATCTTTTCAAGTAATACTTACTTTCAAAAGAAATACTTACTATCAAGTAATACTTATTTCTTTTTCCTGTTCTGTTTTGTGATTCCTCAACTGACAAACTAGTATTCATGATACCTTTATTCTGTATTTAAAAATCTGCCCTGGCTAGTGTACCTCAGTGGACTGAGCAAGGGCTGAGAACCAAAGGGTCGCTGGTTTGAATCCCAGTCAGGGCACGTGCCTGGGTTGCAGGCCAGTTCCCAGTGGGGACCACGTGAGAGGCAACCATACATTGATGTTTCTCTCTCTCTTTCTCCCTCCCTTCCCCTCTCTCTAAAAATAAATAAATAAAATCTTAACAAGAAAAAAACATCTTTCTAATTCCAAGTGAATTAGAACCTTTTTTCTAACTAAAGCATCAAGTACACTCATCATTTTATAATAAATTTTAAAACTAAAAAACAGTAAAAATATGTTATGTACAAATGAATAGATATGGAAAAACAAAGAAAACATTACCTTCTAACTCATTAACTGACTTAAATCTCAGTTTTTTGCTTTATCAACATATAAACACTGTCTAATTTTAAAAACTATACAAAACAAATGGCTTGTGCTTAAAACATACATAAACTTTTATCCTTTACATCTTGAAACCTAGCAAGTTTAAAAGCAATCAAGGGAATGTGGCAGACTGTTATTTCTTAGAAAGATTCTTCCAACCAAAAAAAAAAGAAAAGAAATCCTGAGACTGAAAACTGAAATCACAAGTCCTGATAAAGACTAGGCCACTTCGGCCCATGACAGTGAATTTCTGTGGTAAGTAACAGAGAGAAGCAGTTTCATGCAGTGCTCCGAGACTCACCCCCACAGAGAACTCCCCAACATCAGCTCCTGCAGCCAGGGCCTCTACAGTCTCCTCTTTGGCCATTTTTGTGATGAAGTTCTTAGCAGAGTTTGAGGTCTGCGTTTGGAGAGCTGCCCAGATTGCTCTGGAGATCTGAGTGTTCTCATAATTTATATCTTCACTAGGATTATTGATCATACTTATTCTAACATTGTTACTCGATTTCTATTTAGAAAATGGGAAATAAGGGTTATATGGTAGATGTTTTCAAGTTAAAAAGTGACATTTATATCAGTCATATTCTATAAAGAGAAAATGCTACCTCTCTTAAAAGTCTTTGGTAGTTCTCCCCTGCATGCAGAATGAAATAAAAAAATGCTATAACCAGGCATTCAAACCCCTACATGAATTGTCCCCTAACCTACCTTTCCAATGCCATTTCTTATCCTGTAAATACAGCATACATTATAAACCATCGGATTCCTACACTTCCCTCACATATTTTGTATTCTTCTAATACACATCATCCTCACACTGGCAAGTAAACTCCAAGTACACTCATCTTTGCTTCCTTAAGTCCCAAGCATTCTTCAGGGCTCTGCTCAAACCCTTCTTCGTTCACATGGCCTTTCCAGATTTCTAGTAAAAATTAATCTCTCTCTGGGTAAAAAGACAAGAATCCATGTGAGAGAAGATATCTGGGACCCATAAAACCAAAAAAGGGCTCAAATCAAGAACATAATAAACAGAAATTCATACTTATGTATATCTAAAGACATGTATAAGAATATTCACAGCAGTATTCTTCACAACAGCCCCAAACTAGAAGCAGCCAAATATCCATCAAATACACTAAACAAACAAAACTTTGTGATAGAGTTATATGATATAAAACTACACAATGAAAAAGAACTATTACTACTTATGATTTCATGGATCTCAAAAATGTTGAGGGAAGAAACCAAACACGAATACATATAGTAAGATTCCATTTAAATAAGTAATAAATAGGCAAACCTTTCTATGATGTGAGAAGAGAGAAAGACTAGGGGGTTCTGATGTGGCCACGAGCAGGTAAGGGCTTTCAGGAATTTGCTTTTCCTTTTTGCCCTGGTGGTGATCACATGGGAATGCTCACTTTGAAATACTGTATGTCCTATGATCTGTGCATTTCTTTTGAACCTATATTTTACTTCAATTAAAGCATTTATTTAAAATATTCAACTCTCCCTTCCTGTTCTCCCAATCTAACACAACTTAGGCATTAATCAATTTGAATTAGAATGCCTTACACATATATCTATCGTCCTTTACAAGAACCACTCCTAATTTAACTTTGAATTAACCATAGCAACTAAGCTGTTCCCTTAGATAATAAGGCATTCAGTGTATCAATGATGTTGAAATCACTTGGATATGACAGTAATTTCATAAGCCTCCTGGAGACACAGGGTGCCAAGGGAACACATGAGGGATATGAGATCTGGATGAAGATCCAATCTGAAAACTACTCAGGAAAAGGAAATGGAACACCTCATTCTCTGACAATGACACTCTCCACCATCCCCCAGCGCCATTCACTCAAGTCCAACGATGACGTGATGCACAGCTTTCAGACCATCGCACGGGCACCCCTCTGCGTGCCGAGACCTGTTTCTATCAAACTTACGCTCCTGTGCCTGCATGGTATCCCCCCCACACCCGGACCTGTCTCAGTGTAAGGACCCTGCCTCTACCATACAATATTCAACACAATCTTTGCAGCTTCTCTACAGCAAGAACAGGAGCAGTCATATAATAAAAACTTGTCTATGATAACCTCATTATTTTTCCCTATAAAAGAATCTGCCCCCTTAAATAAAGCTAGACTATTGCAGTCTTCTCTGTTTTCTTATTGGCTGGCAAAGACCTGAAGAAGCAATGCTCTTTTCCCTCAAAGACTAAAAAAGCAGGACCTGGCTTCCCCACCAAAACAAGAATATCAGCACACAGAGGCCCATAAGGACAAAATTAAGTTTTAGACACTTGCCTGATGTTTAATAGCATCATACAATAATTGCCTTCCAGAAGGGCTATCAAAATCCCCAACAATCCAAAAAGTTACTGGCCTAATAAAAGAATCATCTGTAGAAAAATAAAACAACATATTGAATTGGAGAGAAAAAAGTACATTCTATGTTTTAATACTGTTATTAAGCCAAATAATTTCTGAAAACCATGCAAAACAAATAAAATTGTAAGTTAAATAAAGATATAAGACAAAGTAGTGAAAGTTTGATAGTAGAATGAAAGCGAGGTACATTCTATGTGGCTTAATTATAAACTAGGGACATGCACTTACTAATTTTACTATGGTTTGGGCATCTGTTAGCATATAAAATGAAAAAGAGTCTTTGAACATGTGGGTTACATAGTCTTTAATCATATTAATTTGTAGCTTTCTGAAATATACTTCTTTGCAAACATTTATTTTCAATTTATCTGAATGAATAAATTATCCACTGTTACCCACAGGTTCCAGAAACATCCCAATAAAGGATCGATAAATTCTGAATTACAACAGTGCCTGAAAAAAATAATTAAGAAAAGGAACAGAACATTCTGAAATTTAAAGTTACCATAGATTTCCTTGGAGGACATTCCTGGGCAAAGGTAAAGGAAAAAGAGTAGAAGAAAAGAAAATGTCATTTCTATAATTATTGCTATTGGCTATAATTATTGCCAGAACTAAGTTTATCTTTAAAAAATAAACCCAATGTTGTCACTGATGAAGCAAGTCAAACCAATTTCCAACCCATTAATCCATTAATACCAAAAATGTTTTCCTATTTTGAACAATGAAAAAGTTTTCCTTTAATATTTAATTTAAAATTTATAAAGACAACATTTAAATTTTCAAAAACATAAAGAATTAAATTATGAACAGGTATTTTCTATACTCAAATCATAAAAAATAATTAATAAAATAAATTATAGTGTCCCTCTCCCAACAGACACTAATGATTGAACTTTTTGCAAATATTAAAATAAAATGTTGAATCCAAGATAAGCCGAGAGTGTATTACCTTTCTTTGACAGATAGTTCATACTATTGACTATGGCAGCAGTCTTGCCTTGAGAATCCAAGGCAGTAAATCTAGCATAATCATCCACAAAAAAGTTATCTGAAAAATATTGAAGTAGATTTATAATTAATATGCCTAAATTCAATCTAATGTTAAAATTCAACTGATAATCTGGTATGACCATAATACAAGTTTTCTAAAAATGCATGAGTGACATACATTGCTTCATGTTGATTCAACAATTTTACAATCCCATCGACCCCAACCCCATTAAACATATTTCAAGATACAGTTCATAAAAATGTACACATCTCACATAACTCTCATATATGTATGTGTCACTTTAATGGCTTATATTTATTCTATTCCCATTTCTATTACTTTACAACTGGAGAAAAATCTCTTAAAAATATCCCCTTAACTTTATATCTCTTTTCCATTGTCCATCCACCACAATAAGCTCTTCCTTATCTCATTTGGAGGTAGGAGGGGTCAATGGTGTGAGAAAAAAATAAAACAAAACTCTCATTTTAATGTTTTCATGTGTCAGAAAATAGTATTATTTTTAGCCCTAACAGAAACAAAAGGTTATTTTCAGATACACAGCTTTTCTGATTAAATGTCCATGGGCAATGCTCTCTTCATCATTTCCCCCTCAGACTACTCTTGCTAAAATTCCAGTTTCATCAAGCCATTCCCTTGCTCTAAACTACCCAGTAATTTTCTCCTACCTAGAAAAGGTACGCTACTAGGCTCCAGCCCAGATCATAAACCCTCTATCTCCGGCAATCCCCCCAATCTAAGGCGTTATGACACCCCAACCCTCACACCACTCTTCTCTAACTGCCCTCCAGGCACACTTTGCTTGATCGCCGCCCCATCTGTTTGTCTACTCACTCAGCTGTACCCGATACTGCCATTCAACAAAACATACTAAGGGCCTACGATCCTTTCAGTCAATATTCTAGTAAAGGAAAGCAATTGTAAATAAGACAGAAATGCCATAACATCATGTAAAGCTGGGGAGAAAGCACTATGGCCTTAAACTTAGTATTCTCTAAAAAAAAGTTTGGGACATCACAGGCCACGAGCAGCAAATGTAATGAAGATATGACCACTGGGTCAAGAGGATGCGAGCTGCTCCTTCACCGATACCTCCAAACAATCACCCAACAGCCTGCAGCTCTGCCTCTGTGGACTAGCACTGCTTCACAGCTGACCACTGTAGCCTCCAGTGGAGAACGGTACCCAAAACACAGAACTATTTTTATGATCCTTAATCACGACTACTCCAAAGAGAACTATTAACAGTTTAATTTAAAATGATGAAAAAAACCAAAAACTCATGATAAAGACTCATAATACTGTTCACCTTGCTCTATTAAAACTTCTGGTGAAAAGCTAAAACCTAGTGCAGAAAAACAATGTAGCTTACATTCTGACTACTCTCTTTTTCAAATATAAGCATATATGTGCATTTTCCTCTGCCGAAAAGAAAAGATACTCGGTTTCAAGTTAGATTAGAAAATAGTTGCCATAAGTAACAACCATAACTAACCTACATATTCATTCTCAATGACAAACAATATACTCGGTTTCGACCTCACCAATACAGGAATCTTTTCTCCCGCAGTGAGATTTCCAGTGGTGATGTCTCCTCCCTATTTCCAGCTGTTTGCTAATGCTCTTCAGAATCTCTCAGGAAGGTAAAAGGGACAAAATGCACCTGGGCTTAACCTATCTACCTCTTAAAAGATAGTCTTGTGGAAACAACCCAAAAATTCATCGCCTGAGGCATAGATAATCAAAATGCATACTATCCATACTGTGGAATATTAATCAGGCATAAAAGGGAATGAAGTACTACTGACACATTCTATAACATGGATGAGCCTGAGAAACATGCTAAGTGAAAGAAGCCAGTCCAAAAAACTTCCCATTATGGGAAATATTCGGAATAGAAAAATCCACAGAAATAGGAGTTAGATTAGTGGTTGTAGTATAGGTGAAGGGAAAGATGGAAAGGGACTACCAACAGTTATATCATTTCTTTTGGGGGTCATGATAACATTCTAAAATTAGACAGTGGTAATGATCACATAACTTTGAAAATATACTAAAACTTGTACACTTTAAACTGTGTACTTTAAAAGATTTATTTTTATGGCATAACACTATTTCTCAATGAAGCTTTATTTTTTAGAACATCATTTTTATGTTCTTAGAGAAAAACTACCTAAGGTATTTGTTGACACTATTGCTGATTGATCCCAGAATGATGAAGAAGAGAAGACAGCTGCCTAAGAGATATATAACTAAGAAAGTCAACAACACAGGTTATTTTTTTTATCATCTAAGCTCATTAAGGTGGCAATTAAAGTCACTGAATATTTTTCAAAATTTGGAAGAATTTTTCTCCTTTTGGAGGATATTCTTTTGAATTTAGAAGCTTGTATTATGAACTCTAGATGCAATGAATTTAAACATAAAATTGTGTCACAATCTTGGGTTATCTTCTGAATGTCACAATCTAGTAAATGCAAAGATTTTGAAGGACAAATCAAAAACAGCTCAAAGTTGTTCCTGAAATGCTCCTTACTGGTTACTGTTAAATCCAGGTATTCTCGCTCAGCTGTCAAAATCCTAGAATTGATTCGTGGAACAACATTCGGCTGATTCATGATATACTCTACCACATCTTGATCATGGGACAGTTCACCCTACAGAAAAAAAAGAGACAAGGTGTGTGGAGGGTAAGTGCTAAACAAATCTGATCAATAATAATTTATTAGAAACTAACAAATCATTGACTTTAGATTCTATTATCTTTTCATGTATCAGTAACAGCTAAAAACAGAAGTCCCCATATTATAGATCCCTGTCATTGCCAAATGTAGCTTGGTGTATTATGCACAGTATTATGCTAACTCTTTCAACAATGTGAGGCAGACATCATTGAGATCCAGTTTAAAGACGAGGAAGCTGTGGCACAGAAGGTTAAACAGCCAACTCAAAGTCGCAGAGCTAATGAGAAGTGAATATAAAATACAAATCCATTTTTGATCTCTCCACATACTACTGTGCTTCCCCAGAAATAAGCAAGCTCTTCAAATTGGTTAAAACAATCAGAAATTTATTCTGAGGTCTGCTTATTGTGAGCTTCTTTTTTAAAAAATAACTTTTACTAAATTTAGTGGGGTGAGATTGGTTAATAGGATCATATAGGTTTCAAGTGTACATTTCTATAATACCAGATCTATATATTGCACTGCGTGCCCACCACCGATGGTCAAACCATCTTCCGTCACCATATATTAGACTCCCTCCCCCGCCATCTCCCCAACTGCCTTTCCCCTGGAAACTACTCAGGCATAAGAAAAGAGGAAATACTGTCTGTTAGCTTCTCCTTTTTGAAGAAGAAAGCTGCATGCATTCCCTCAAGCAGTTAATATATCTTGTAATAAAAATGACCCCAAGCTTTTTTTTCAATTTCAGGCACCCAAGTAATCCTATATTTCCAGAGTCACAATTACAGTGGGAGTAAGAAAAGTTATTTATTATTTATTCTTCTCTTTTGTACCCTCATATTATAGAAATACTTATACAGCTGAAAAACATGGGTTTGAAAACATGGGTTTGAACTACATGGGTTTGAACTACATGGGTCCAGGTTCCACAATATGTAATTTTTTTCACTAAATACTGTAAATGTATCTTCTCTTCCTTATGATTTTCTTAACATTTTTTCTCTAGTTTATTGTAAGGATACAGTATATAATACATATGACATACAAAGTGTGTATTAATCGACTTTTTATGTTATCAGTAGGGCTTCCAGTCAGTAACAGTAGGCTATTAGGAGGTAAGTTTTGGGGAGTCAAAAGTTATATGAAAATTTCTGAAAATATTGGGGGTCAGCGGCTCAACCCCCAAATTGCTTAAAGGTCCACCGTAGTTTGTTAGGAAGGAAGGAAATGTATATATTTCAAGTAGGGAAAACTCAAGTGTTCCATACCTAGACATAATTATGAAATGTTAAAAGTGAAAGGGGATCCCAAAAGATCCTGAAACTAACCACGAGAGGATCCTGAAAGGAGAAAGAGAGAAAAAACTCATTGCACACACCCAATCCTGAATCAGAATGAAAAACCAGAGGTCAAAAGGCAATGGAAGAGTCACAGGCGGCAAGAATTGGAACCTGCAGCCAAGCTTTCAAGATGGGGACCTTCCTGGACATTAAGATTAAAAGAGCAAACAAAGTGTATCAGGCTGGGGAAATGCTCTTGGATGTGGTAGTCATGTGGGAAGGACTGTGTTCAGTACCAGGGCATCTTTTTGATACTGGAAGAAACTGTTACTCAATGCCAAGACTGTGGCGTACTGGGAGAGTTTTATAATTCAGTTAAGCCCATCCAGATTATCAACAACACCATCACAATGTGAAGCCAGAAAAGTTCTAGAGCGGCAAAACGGAAATTTCTTTGAATTTCCTCTGCACAAGAAAGGAAACAAAGTTCTGTATGAGACATCATGGCATGTTTGTCAACATTCAGTATACCCTGTGTTGTGACATGAAGCAGTCTCTGTTGGCTAAAGACTTGACAAAGACGTGTAAATTCATCATTCACTCTGCTCCTCGGAAGGAAAAACGGACTCCAAGTCCTGTGAACTTCACTATCACACCTGAAACCTTACAGAATGTCAAAGAGAGAGCCTTGCTCCCCACACTTCTGATCAGAGGACAACTGAACTCGATCAACTGTGTCATCACACAGCCGTTCACAGGTGAGCTGACCGGGAAGGCCAACCTCAGGAGCACAGAGCTGCAGCTGGCCGCATGGACACCTGTGGGTGTGCAGAGGGTATTCCCACGATGCCACAGACATTCAGAATATTCATATGGTGATGGGGATGTTTGTCGGAGCCTCTCAGTCCCCACGTACATGGTCTTCCCCTGGCTGTTCACTTGCCCCACACCCAAGACCACCAACGTGAAAGAGGAATTTGAGGTGCTGCTTCACAGCAATCGCCTCATGGAGAACTTCCTGCTGATGCTCTTCAGGATGTAGCCTGGGAGGGGAGCTTGACTGCTCTTCTCAATAATTCTGTACCAGAAATGGACCTGACCCCTCAAATCAGTCACCTTCTTCCTCATTTCCTTGAGGCTACTGCTCCCAGTGGGTACCTCAGACCTTTTCTTTGAAATTCATCAGGATTTCTTAATGCTATTGGCAGGATCATTTCAGAAAGCAAAATTTCTTATGTGTCCTGACTCCCCTGCTACTCTTTAGGGGTGGAGGGCAGTGGTAAGAGCAGTATGAGCTTTGCTGGAAAGTGAAGTCCTGGGGACAGCAGGGAGCCCTCCACCCCATCTGACAATGCGGCTGAGACTGTGATGGCAGAGTCCCTGCAAAACAGGGACAGGCATGCCCTGACTGATATGACTCAGTGGGTTGGGCATTATCCCATAAACCAAAGGGCTGTCAGTTAGATTCCCAGTCAGGGCACATGTGTGGGTTGAGGACAAGGTCCCTGGTGAGGGGCATGCGAGAGGCAACCGATCAATGTTTCTCTCACACATCAACCTTTCTCTTCCTCTGTTTCTCTCTCCCTTCCCCTCTCTCTGAAAATAAATAAAGAAAGAAATCTAAAAAAAAAAAAAAAAGAGCAGGGACAGGGACAGGCGTGCTCCTTGCTAGTGATGTCTGCAGATGCTCTCCAGGGAGGAGTGCAGAGCAGCCTCCACTGCAGACTGGGGCACTTATCCCACTCTGCTGAGCAGTTCCATAACATTTTCATTATAACTTTAAAACTTTTAGAGAACAGGAAGAACGTGTTTCCTGCTGTCACAGGAATGAGGGGATTTGGTCAGAATGGTTAAAGTATTTCTGAAGTCTCGGGACCTGGTGTGATAGCATGTGCCACTGTATTCCCAGAATGCAGCTCAATGCCAGGTTATATAAGGAGGCACAAATGTGTGTGCCTGGAGATGGGTGAGTTCTGAACAGCAGGAGGCTGGTACTCCAGCAGTAGGTAAAGACCTGCCTACATTGGCCGATTCTGGAACAGTGCACTGGACTTGATGAACTTGACCTCTCTCTGATCCACAAGGCACCTGTGTTCCAGCCAGGGGTCTGGGCTTGAAGCAACTTTTTCCTTAGCCGCACTTTGTGGTTCACAATATATGATGAGCCTGTTACAACCCATTTCTTCCTTCCAAACCTGCCATTCTTTCCATCGTTCCACAATTAACAAGCCCTCAGAAATAAGCCCTGGGCTTTGCTTGCCACCTGGCCTTCCCTGCCAGTCCTCTCCCAGACAGGCTTGGGGAAGGTGGACTCAGGCTGATGGCCATGGTCCCCAGACAGTGTCTGGCGACATGTGATGCTTAGGGCGAACAACCCTGACTCCCACAGCTTTATCCCAGAGCCCCAATGGGGAAAGTAACACAACTTATTCAGTCATTTAAAGGTTGGTTCCCACAGAATCCATTTCTGGTTCATAAATTTCCTTTTATGCTCACATAACGTTAAAATTTTCTACCTTTGATAAGGGATTTAAACTAAAGTAGCAGAAAACAAAGAGGTGAAACTTTTTGGAAAATGTCAAAGGCAGAAATAATTATTAATTTAAAAAGCTAAATAAGAATTTTGAGAAATGGTTTCAGATGTATACTGCTACATAATTTCTTTAGTATACCCATTTTATGGACATAAATATGACAAGTACTCTCCTTAGGGAATAATTAGTACCTGAAGAGGAGCCACAGCCCAACTAATTTTATTATTTCCCTCAACCCTGAGGGGCCCAGGCAAGGGCTACAAGCTGGACATTCCCTCCCCTTTCTTCACCAGACATCTCCACCAGTGTCTGTTAAGGGAAACTCAGATGTTTCGATGCCTTGAACAGCAGCCACCCCATGACTGCCCTAGCTGCAGCTGGGGGTGTCTACTGTTGAAGGCTCAGGGTTCTCAGATTCTCCCATTCGAGAAAGAGGAGAGAAAGAGGAGAGAAAGGGGAGGTGAAGGAAGGAGTCTGACCTATGAGTGTACTATTTTGGAAGTGTCTATTCAGGCAGCAACACATTGTGGCTGTCAGGGCTATAGCAGGGACCTGGCTCCAGTTCGCAGCCATGCTGTGAATTCCAGAGAAGGTGGAGAGGTAAATCAGATATAAAAAGAAAATTGAATTACATATTCAAATTAAATGAATATGAATATGTAATTCACATTACATATTCAATGAAATTACATATTCAAAGTGCTAAAAAGAAAAGGTTGTCAACTAAAAATTCCATATCCAAGTAAATTATCATTCAAAAATGAAGGGTAAATAAACACATTCCCAGATAAACAAAAATGGAGAGACCTTTTCACTGGCAGAACTAACCTAGAATGAATGCTAAGGGGATTCCTTGCTAAAATGAAAGGACATAAGACAACAACTCGAATCCACCAAAAAAATTAAAAGCACAAGTAAAGGTAATCACATGCATAAATATAAAAAATATAAATACATTTTTTGGTCACGACTCCTTTTTATTTTATCTCACTTAAAAGACAACTATAAAAGTGAACAGTTATAAATCAATGCCAATGGGCATATAATGTGGAAATATGTAATCTGTACATCAATAACAACATAAAGAAGAGGCTAAATAAAGCTATAGAAAAACAAAGTTTTCCTATACTATTGAAATTAAGTTGATATAAAAATATAGCAACTACATAAATGATATATTAAAAAATTATATATCATAACAAAGTAGGATTTATCCCAGGAATTCAAAGGTAGGTCAACATAATATTCTATATTAATAAATAAAGGACAAAAGCCAGATGATCATCTTAATAAACACAGAAAAGATATTTGACAAAATCCAACAAACTTTCATGATAAAAAAAACTCAACAAAGAATAGAAAAAAATTTTTTATAAACCAATAAATGTAATCTGCAAAAACCCAACAGCTAATATATCATACTTACTGGTAAAAGACTGAAAGCTCCCCCCTTAAGAGCAGGAACAAAGCAAGGATGATCACTCAACACTACTTCTATTCAGCATAGTACTAGAAGGCAGGCAATTAAGCAAGAAAAAAGAATGAAGAGGTAAAAGATGCCAACTGAAAAAGACGAATCAAAACTATCTCTACTTACAGATGACATACCAGCATGATAATATTTTCTATATAGGAAGTGTTGAAGAATCCACAAAATACTATTAGAACTAATAAACAAGTGGTTGCTACATATAACATCAATACACAAAAGTCAAATATACGCCTATTCACTAGCAATGAACAATCCAAAAATTAAATTTAAAAACAATTCCATTTATAGTAACTTCAATAAGAATACCAATAAATAAATTTAAGAAAAAAAGTGTAAAACTTCACTGAGAAAAGCAAAACATCATTGAAAGACATAACACCAAAATAAATGAAAACACATCCTTTGTTTATGGGTTGCAAGACTCAATATTGTTAACATATCAATACTGCCCAAATTGATCTACAGATTCTAAGAAATTCCTATCAAAATCCCAATTATCCTTTCATTGCAGAAAGGGACAAGCTGCTCTTAAGATTCAAATATTTAGAATGGATGGATGGATGGACAGAAGGAAGGAAGGAAGGCAGGAAGGAAGGAAGGAAGGAAGGAAGGAAGGAAGGAAGGAAGGAAGGAAGGAGGGAAGGAAAAGACCCAAAGTTGGAAGATTCACACTTGATTACAACAATAATCAAGTCTATGATTCCATAAAAAAAAGTATACTGGTCAATGGAAAACAACAGCCAGTCCAAAAGTGCCAAAGCAATGTAATGAGTAAACAGTGTTATTTTCAATAAATGGTGCTGAGACAAATGATTATGCCAAAAGATATCCAGTTGCATGTCAAATTAGATATGGAAAAAACGGTGGACTCCTACCTCCACTGTATAGAAAAATTAACCAAAAATGGATCAAGAATTAAATGTTAAGAGAAAAAAACTATAAAACACAGAAGGAGCCCTGACCAGGTAGAGCTCAGTTAGTTAGAGCAGAGTCCCCAGTCCCCAGCCATGGAGCCACCACTCCCACTAGTTGTGGAGAATCATTGTCTTTCAAGAAACTGGTCCCAAGTGCTAAAAAGAGTGTCGTCCCAAAACACAAATGTTGCAGGTTTGATCACCAGTCAGGGCACGTACAAGAATCAACTAAGGAACGTATAAATAAGTGGAAGAAAAAATCAATGTGTCTGTCTCTGTCTCTGTCTCTCTCTCTTCCCCACCTCCCAATATCAGTAAATAAAAATTTTTTTAAAATGCTCAGAAAAAAACATAAATCTTCGTGACCTAGGATTAAGCAATAGTTTCGTACATACAATTCAAATAGCACAAGCAACAAAAGAAAAAAAGTAAATTGGACCTAATCAAAATTTATAACATTTGATCATTAAAGGACATCACCGAACAATGAAAAGACAGATCATAAAATGAGAAAAAAATACGTGAAAATTATACATATCAGTGATTCATATCCAAAATGCATAAACAATTCTTGCAGCTCAAAAACAAAACAAACAACCCAATTAAACATGGGCAATTAATTTGAATAGACATTTCTGCAAAGAAAATGTAAATGGTCAGTAAGCCCAGAGAACAATGTCCAACATCATTTATGCTTGAGTAATGCAAACCAAAACCACAATTAGATACCAACCACCAGGCTACATTTAATGACACAGACAATACCAAGCTTTGGCTAGAATGTGGAGAAAGCAGAACCCGGATGCACTGCTGGCACGACTGTTTAATGGTGCAGCTGCTTTGGAAAACAGTGCTAGTTCCTCAAACAGTTATAATAAAAAGGTAATTCTACTACTAGATATATACCCAAGAAAATTTGTACGTGACTATTTATAGCAGTATTATTCATAGTAGCCAAAACATGTAAACAACTGCAAATAATATGCATCATATGATAAATGGATAAACAAAAGGCACTACATCCATTCAAGCAACTATTATTGGTCCAAAAAAGGAATGAAGTACTGACATATGCTCCAACAAGGATAAACCTTGAAAGCATTATGCTAAGTGAAAGCAATCAGCCACAAATGACCACAAATTGTATCAATCCATTTATATAAAATGTCCCAAACAAGCAAATCCACACAGAGAGAAAACAGATTCATGGTTGACAGGGGTAAGATAAGGGAAAATGGAGAGTAGCTGCTACTAGGTGTCGGTTTTTTTGTGGTGATGATAATGTTCTAAAGTTACACAGAAATAATAGTTTCATAAGTTTTCCTACACTAAAAAACAATGAATAGTAGTCCACTTTAAAAGGTTGAATTTTATGGCATATGAGTTATAGTTCAACAATAATTATATAATGAAATATTTTAACCATTTCCAAGTCAAAATCCTTACAAGTAGAACAAATGTCTCCCAGAATGACTACCTTCCTAACAATCTTTAAAATTTAATACTGAAACCAATAAAATTAGCTATTTAAAAAACAATATACAGAAAATCTCATGAATATTTTCATTATAGCAAAACTTACTGGAAATGTGCAAACCAACTATGAGTAATGTATAGAAAACAGTGATACTTCAATAATTTTACTGCGTACTACAAATATGTAAACAAACCATTCTCTTTCAGAATCAGCCTTCAAATACCACTCACCAAGTACACTGCTCTTTGGAAGAAGGTTGTGGTCTCCAGGATTTTGTGCATTGTGATGGTTTCCAACTCATCAGGATCTAGCTGTTCCTTTTCAAAGGGCATGCCATTGAACAGGACGACAGGCAACAGACCAACTCCAGTCTGTTCGTAGTAACCTCTTGCTTCCTAAAACAAATGGACCACAAATAGCACATTTTTGTTCTTTGTAAGACAAATGAAACAAAGCGTATTTTTCATACATACAAATTGTAACAAAAAATCAACAGAAATATGGTCACCAAGAAATAACTAATGAAATTTATTTTTAAAAATATCACAGATGCTTGCATAGTTAACATCCTACTGGGTAAATCTGAGATTAAATTACTGGGTTTTTATAAAAACACAAAACTTGGCAAATGAGTAAGCAGTTTGGGGATGGGGGTTCGAGTAATTTTAAGCATCCCAAGCTGCCAAACCTGAATTACACATACTATAGTCAAAACTATACAACAGACCTTTCTGCAATGATGGAGATATTTTATTTTCCCAGTCCAATACAGTAGTTACTAACTACATGTAACAACTTGAACTTAATTAATTTCCATTTTAAGAGACACATATGGCTAGAGACTACTATAATGGGCAGTACCACAACAGAATCACATAAATTATTAGCACTCTTGGGCAGATAGCCTAAGAAGAAACACTTATACCCAATCCTAAATTTAAAAGGGTCTATATCACTAAAAAAGAAATTCCACAGGCAGAAAAAACAAAGTTGGTGGGGAAACAGTGCTCAAAAACTTCTCTACAATATACTGAGCTCGATCTTTCCCTTCTCCAGGATAAAAGAGGTCCCCTGGCAGGGAAATATCAGGCTCACAAAATGGCAAATATAACAGATAACTACATTTTTCCCTGTCAACATGGGTACATTCCCCAGATATCAACCACAGACTCAAGACTAAGTTTTCAGAAGTAAAAACTATATTACTATGCAAGATAATAAGAATTGCTTACAACTTTCTTGTCAAACATCT
Source organism: Carollia perspicillata (assembly GCA_004027735.1). Classification (NCBI taxonomy): domain Eukaryota; kingdom Metazoa; phylum Chordata; class Mammalia; order Chiroptera; family Phyllostomidae; genus Carollia; species Carollia perspicillata. The sequence continues at coordinate 22,744 of PVKM010018326.1, forward strand.
CTTAACTGAAATTTTCTGAAAGCAGCAGATATCTTTTAAACATAAACTTTTTGGACAACACGGAGATGTAACTTCAACTGGTAACTAAAACTAATAGTCAGCAGAAGACTGCTTAGTTCCTAATCAGATCGAGCCACGGTAGCAACTAATGGTACCGACCTATCTAAGGGACTAAAAGGTGGCGCAGGCAGAAAGGCTTTCTGATTTGACTTCTGCCTTTTATCCATAGCATTGTTTAAACTTTTAAAATTTACTCCCAAAATTGTAACCATGTTAATTCTATTGTTTGACATCTCAGCTGTTCAAAAGCATTTGTAAAACCTCAATTTTAATATACTTTGAGCTTTGAAAACCATTCTCCCAACAAAACAAAACCCACATTCTAACACTAAGTAACAACAAAAAGTAAGTAACATCGTTGGTCTCTGGAAATAGCAACTAAGTGAAAGTGAGGGAATGGGAGAGACAGGTTTTGACTATTCACTTTCACTTTCTACAGCTTGTAAACAGTTTATCAGACCAACTAACAAAAATGCAACCCAAATATCAAAGAATCCAATTATTTTTTATATATTTTTTAAATTGTATTTATTCACTTTTAAAGAAAAGGGAAGGGAGAGAGAGAGGGAGAGAAACATCAAGGTGTGGTTGCCTTTCACGCATCCCCCACTGGGGACCTGGCCAAAACCCAGGCATGTGCCCTTACCGGGAACTGAACCAGCAACTCTTTGGTTCACAGGTTGGAACTCAATCCACTGAGCTATGCCAGACAAGGCTCAAAGAATCAAGTTTAAAAATTATATATGGGAATTTCTATCAACTGATCACAAAATATATTAATTATAAACAATTTAAAAACATTAATTATAGAAAAAGCTTTAGGAATGAGCTACTCACAAATGATAACTGAGATTAATAAAAATTCAGGGTTAATATGCCAAATGTGAAATGTATGCATGTGTAAGCTAGGACTTTTCTTAACTACTATTATCTTACTGGCTTTAAAAGATGCATACCTGTCAGAAGATGTTCTCTTAAGTTTAAAAGTTCTACTTTAGAGACTTCCAGCCAAGGCTGAAGTATAAGTAAATACACTTTGACTCCTCCCACAATCATAAGGACAACAACAAATTTAAAACAAAACAAAAAGAAGGGCAGCAACAAATTTAAAAACAAAACAAAAAAACAGAACTGCCAGAAAATTGAACTGTATGAAGTCTGACAATCAAGAAGTTAAAGAAGAAACATTCATCCAGCCTGGAAGGAGAGGCAGAAACAGGCAGCAGGGTAGAGAGGAAGAGCCACAAGGCAGTGGCTGACAGACAAGGCAGTCCCACATCTGCGTCCAGATAAACCAAGAGGAACTGGGGAGTGAGACAGACTGTGCCACCCAGGGTGCCTGTGTGGGGAAATAAAGCCTCAAAACCTCTGGTGGTAAAAACCTATGGGGGTTGAACTCCTAGTCTCACAGGAAAGTTTGTTGGAGAGACCTACAGGGTCCTAGAACGTTTACAAACCCACACACCCAGGAAAAGAGCACCAGAGGGTCCAATTTGCTTCCGGGTAGCAGGGGAAGTGACCGAAAGCTGTCCCAGAGCCAGCAAGCAGCACTGTTCCCTCTCAGACCCCTCCCCCAAACAAAGCAACACAACACAACAATGTGGGTTGCCCCACCCTGGCAAATACCTAAGGCTCCGCCCCTTACAATGTAATAGCTACGCCCAGACAAAGAAAAATAGCCCAAATGAAAGAACAGATCAAAGCTCCAAAAATAGAACTAAGTGATGAAGAGTCAGCCAACCTATCATGTGCACAACTCAAAACACTAGTAATCAGGATGCCCATAGAAATGGTTGAGTATGGTCACACAATAGAGGAAAAGTGAAGGCTATGCAAAGTGAAATAAAGAAAAAGATACAGGGAACCAACAGTGAAGGGAAGGAAACCAGGAATCAAGTCAACAATTTGGAGCAGAAGGAAGAAACAAACATTCAAACAAAACAGAATGAAGAAACAAGAATTCAAAAAAATGAGGAGGCTTAGGAACCTCCGGGATAACTTCAAACATCCAACATCCAAATCATAATGATGCCAGAAGGAGAAGAGGAAGAGAAAGAAATTGAAAACTTATTATATGAAAAAACAATGAAGGAGAATTTCCCCAATATGGCAAAGGAAATAGACTTCCAGGAAGTCCAGGAAGCTCAGAGAGTCCCAAAGAAGTTGGACCCAAGGAAGCACACACCGAGGCACATCATAATTATATTTCCAAAATGAAATACAAGGAGAGAATCTTAAAAGCAGCAAGAGAAGAGGAGAGAGCTGCCTACAAAGGAGTTCCTGTAAGACTGTCAGCTGATTTCTCAAAACAAACCTTGCAGGCAAAAAGGGGCTGGAAAAAAGTATCTGAAGTCATGAAAGGCAAGGACCTACATTCAAGAT
>PVKM010018327.1:0-25225 GCA_004027735.1 Carollia perspicillata
GAGAAACAGGGGTGGGAGAGGTAGGAGAAGGTAAAACAGGGATAAATAGTGATGGAAGGAAACTTGACTTTAGGTGATGAACACAAATGCAATGTACAGATGATATGTTATAGAATTATACCTCTGGAACCTATGTAACTGTATTATTAGCCAGTGTCATCCCAATAAATTAGATTAAAAACAAACAAACACACAATAAAATTGCAAGTAAAAAAAAAGAAGAAATACTATTATGACTTTAACTTTAGCATAACAAGCCTTAATCCTCCTACTCTAAGGCTTTTTGTAATTGAAACAAAGTAATGATACGGAAAAAGACTCTGGGGGGCCCTCCACAGTGTTAACCAAATGGTATGGATCCTAGCCTGGTGAAACATTCCCTTTCTTCTGCTCCTGAAGAGAGTAGTAGGAAGAGAAGATCTAAGAAGATAATCAGCAATCCTTTGAAGAGTCTCACGCCCTCAGAGGAGAGCAAATAAATAGTTCGCCCCTGAAACTGAGACATGCCCCCGCCAGATGAGGACAGCTGCCCACGAGGGGCTTTTCCGGTCGGGCTGTGAATTTCCAGAGCACGCTGGACTTCTGCACAGACCCGCCTCGGGTTCTGCCTCAAAAGTAACTGTGTAGGGGCAGTGTGGCAGAAAGAAAGTGAGATTGTGTTAAGCCATGATGCATGTTATTCAATAGAGGGTTAGTGTAACTTTACATTCAATCCCCTATTTAAATACAACGTCTCCCTGTTAATATTCATAGTAGTTTTCTGCGATCTTGATTTTGCCTTTACAATTCCTGTAAGTTGGTCTGTTTTATTCTTCCTACTATACGGAAGAGAAAACTTGACAGCGAAGGCTACTGACACATTGGAGGACACTGGCTTGGGGAGTCACAAGAAAGGAGAACCCTGACAGGGTCACCTACTAGCTCTGTGGTCTTGAGCTTGTTTCGTTACTTTTTGGACCTTAGTTGGTCTCTTCTTCTTTAGGGTGGGAATGGTAACCCCTGTGTCATTGTGGTTATTTTAGAGGTTAATGAGTACTTGATTTAAAGTACTTAATGGACTGCCTGGCTAAAAGCAAGCATAAATAAGAGCTAATCTTGTGTCATTGCTACTGGTACACAGAAGCTTTTTAAGCTTAGGTGTAGGAAAACATAAGTGAGGATGCATGCCTAAGTGTGTGTGGATGGTGTGTGTGGCCCTGCGCCTCCCTCTCTCTTCCTGATCTCTCTCGCTCTCAACCCCTCTCCAATTGTGTACTTAAACTTGAGCTGAGTAGTCACACCCAGGGTTTGTCTTGGTCTGACACCATAATTAGCGTGGCTTGGGTCTACCTAGTGGTAGTGTGCCTTCACAGTAGGTAGGTAGGTCGCGTACTAGGCTGAGTCATTGTCAAGCTTCGCAAGTCCAAACCTTAAAAATGCAAAAGGAAGTCTGACTTATTTGCTACTTGGTCTTTCATACCATACCACTCCATGCTCCTCTTTTATGCCACACGTTAGGTTTGGCAGAGGATTTCTCTTAATGTAACCAAACTGAACTGAATCGGACAAGTTCCCACCCACCTGATGCACAGTGAAGCCAAACACTGAACGTCAAGGTTTGCAATGGAGAAATTAGAGCCATTTTATTGGCAGGGCACCAAGCAAGGAGAAGGGGAAGCTGGTTCTGCAGTTACATTAAGAAGAAAAAACATGCATGTGGTATTTTTAATGCCATGGTCAACAATTAGGTATCGCATTAACAAAGGGAACTTCGTTGCTTTTTATCAGAATTATAAAAATTCTTTTAGACCAAAATCAGTCTTTCTCAATGTTTGATTCCATTTGAATCTAAAAGTCAGTAGCCATTTTTTTTATCTTGACACATATAAGCTATGTTCAAGATTTTACATAGAATGTTAACGATGTGTTAAAGGTTTAGAGGAAGACTATTTATTTTCATATGCACTTCTTATGTTCTTAAGAGAATGCAAATCATTTTGTACTTAGAGACAGATGCTCTGAGAAATTTAAAAAAATTAAAACACTGCATAAAGATGTGACATTTTAAAAAGTTTTTTCTCTTCCTCTTGTTTCTATGCAGAACTAGTAAAATATCATTTAAAAGTGTATTTAGAATAGTGACAATTTTGCTGTAAGGATTGACATGAATTATAGGAACGTGTTTTACAACTTTGGCATATTAAAACAAATTATTTTTTTCAAGCTCTAGTCCCGATGGCACCTGATGTCTTACTCATGCAACAGGGCCGAAGGCTTATCTAAATAATCAGAGTAGATTGGGGAGGTGCTCTTAAAAGTCCATTTATACTACTTGAAATATAACCCTTCTGTAAAATAAGAAATAGGACTTTTTTAGTTCAAGAAATTGCAAGTCTATTATTATAGTTTATGTGTAAACTTGAAACAATTTGCATTTTCAAGTTTTTCTATGGTATTTCTAGAACTCATGTAACAAAACCACTTTTGCCAGCCAAAGAAATATCATGAAATTTTTTAATTTCTTGTATGATTTTACTTATTTTTTTAAAAGACTTTCCATTTTACAGTTAGTAAGGAATTGTGATGACAGGATAATGGTGGTAGGGTGTATGTTTGTCCTTTACATTAATATTTATGTGGTATTTAACACCTAATTGGCCATGCTTTTTATGTATCTTTAGGGCTCAAGTGAGGTTGGTTTATATGATGCATTTTAAATTTCGTGAAAACTGCTAGCTGATTAACCAGAATGACTTTTGAACAGCAGGAGCTCAGAGCACATCCTGTCAAATGAAAATTTCTATTCCAATTAAATCTCCAATGAATGTGCACGCTGTTGTCTCTTAGATACTGCTCCTGCCTGGACTGGTCAGCATGGACCCCATGGAAAGAAGATTTCCCTAAACCCCTCCGTCCGCCTTAAGGCCGAGAAACTGGAAATGGTAAATACTTTAAATTTCCATTCTTCTTCCATAACCTAAAGCAAGGAAGGAGTCTTGTTCTTGGAGAGGATGAAGGGCTGGAGCCATTAGTATCCCAAGGAGTTATACATTTGCAGTGAATCGAATGGCAGTTTAGAGTCACATTTATTCATTCATGTTTGAGTTGGGCAGCTCATGTTGTTTACTGAATTGACACGTGAATCAATCAATCTGTCTCCTCCTGTGTGCACATGAGACAGACGTGGGATTTCACGAGGTACCGTCAAAGGGAATACGGGATAAATGAGGACAAGGTGTAGTAGGCTTTGTATGCAATAGCGGCAAGTGCAAGTAATACTCCATTTGTCCAATTTTTTAAAAAGTTAAGGGAAACTAAATCCTAAAGAATGAGGTAGTCAGATGCTCACTATGAAGAAGTTGGTAGCAGTGTACTTAGGCACAAAATTATTGTCCTGGGGAGAGTAAAACATTGAGAGCTTCTGTATGTAAAAGAAACTTACGATGATTAAAAAGATAAAAAAATAGGGAAGCATTTTAACTCTTGCTCTCGTCAGGTTATTTGGGAGCTGGCAGCAGGCATGTGCCATGTCTTCTATTTCTTAATATAAAAATGGGTATAATGTTCCAGGTCCACAGCCTCTACATTCCTGTCAAATTTCGTGGATAATAGTGTTTTACATTTTAGGAAGAGTATGAAGATGCATGGTTAGAATAAACATATATTGTGTTTATTTCCATATTCATACCTTTGCACGGTCCTATAAGAGAGCACTTTCCATTGCCAGTTTGAGTCTTACCCATTATTCACACAGTAATTCACACATGATTTTGCTGACTTGTACTTTCTTTTTATTTTTGGTTAAAATGTAAGTTCTGGCTCATGGCAAAGTTTGTCATCAGTTAATATTAATATTTTCTAAAATGAAATATTTGAGGTTTAAAAATGTACCTATCAATATCTGAAAGTGAATAGTTATTGTTTTTTAGTGATGTTGGTTTAATATACACTTCTGGACACTCAAGATTGCTTACCATTCATCTGGATAAGCAGGAAACTATCCAGCTAAACACAATCTGGCAGCCTTTATATATTTTTTGCTTGTTTTAAATTTTCTAGTGCATGATCTGTATTTCTTATATTTATAATTTTCTTAGAGATACGAAAAGCATCTAAATCTGTATTGATTCTGAGAAGTATGAGTTACTTGATTACTGAATCAGAATTCCAGTTGTGGTTTTCCTTTTAGCCTAAGCAAACTGATTACTTTTGTAGAAAAATAAAATAGCAGTTTCACAGCAAAAGAAGTAATTATTTGGGTACTTTGTGTTTTATTTTTCTTCTCTAACTCATTTAGAAATTATACCTTCTCTTGCTATTCTTTTAGTGATTAACATACATTTTTAACATGCATGTTAATTTAATCAGTGTAAAGTTATTCAGAATCTTTACCTTTCTTTTAAACATACAAGACACTTGCAATACTTGAACTCGGATCAGCTCCTTCCCAACTTATATGCTTATTATTGCCCCATATTTTAGCTTTGGTGAGACATTGTTTTCTCTGGTTCTCGTCCTTTGTGGCCATCTGCTATTCCACAGAGCCACTGAGTTTCTAATTTGTTATCATCTACCTAGTACTAATGTCTTGTTTCTTTGATTCTTGATTCATCTTTATAACTAAAAAAAGGATAGCCAAAGTGCAATAGGCATGTATGTGTAGGCTTGTGTATGTGTGTGTCTGTGTATAGATAGATATAGATATAGATATAAAATGAATTATTATTGGGCCATAAAATGAATGAAGTTCTGATATGTGCTACAACATAGGTAAACCTTGAAACATTCCATGTAAATTCAGTTTCCTGACTTTTATTCAAAATATTTTTAGTGACCGTATTTAGTAGAGCATTCCTTGTTTTCAGAGTTTAAACCTATTTCACTTAATACTTTTTTTTCTAAAATCCAAATTAGTTTCTATCCACCCATATATCTCCTGAGTTGCTCTTCCCTTTTTGGAAAGTCAATTATTATTATAACAATATCCGTATCGCTTTAATTTGAAGTAAGTCCTATTATAGTTGCTACTTTGTAGACAAATTCAACTTTATCATCCATTGTATTTTCTATATATTTCCTATTCATTAATAGGTAAGGACAGTGTGATTGAGTATTTAAAATGTAATAAAGTTATATCTCTATTTCTTTGTCTTCTATACATACATTGCATATAGAATCTAGAAAATTGGTGCTCTCATAAGATTTCACAAGGAAAAGGTGCTGACTGATTATGTGGTTATTAATTAATTACCCTACTCGGGACCGTTTTTAAGAAGGGTGGAGGGGCTAGAATCTATGAGGGAGAGTACCTGCCACAACATGTGTATGGGTGGCGTTGTCTTCATGAAATCCTTTTCAGGTTTCCTAAGTAGAATGTTTTATATCAGAATCTCCTGAAAAATGATTTCTAACACTGAACTAGTTATTTCTGAATTTATTGTGTGAAAGAGATTGCCTCTTTCCATGAATACGCTGAGAATTATTTTTATATACAGGTATTTTCAAAATAATTTCACCATAGTTATTTAACGATACATTTTTCAAAGTATTTTTGTAAGTGCTTGATCCAAATAAAGTACTTGACACAGAGAATTTTTGTGTCTCACTTGATCCTAACATTAAACTTATAAGCAGGAATGGTAAAGAGCAAATAGAGATACAATTTATCAGTTGGTTCGAAGACCCTTCTACACTTGTCAATATCTGTATCTTTGTACCTGATATTTTACTGGTATTTACTTTACCTCTTGCCATTTCTGTAACATTTGAAAACAGCTGTAGTGAGCAATGCACGTCCGATGTCTGATCATAGTTAACGAGATGTCCTTTGTTATTAGGTCGGGAAGTATGGCACTGATATTGCACAGCAGTGACATTTTTTAAACTCATCATGTGGACACCAGAGAATTTTAAGGGGCGGTTATTGTCCAATTAATGCATTTGCATTTTTAAGTCTAAAACATGACGTTATTCAATAAATTATTAGAAACTACTTTTAGATAAAAAATAAATTACTTCCAATTTAAATTTATGAGCTTTTCTCACTGATCTTCTGTACTGCTGTATCTTGAATGTTTTACATCCAACAAAACTTTCGCCTATTGTGAAGTTTAGCTCTAGATCAATTTACATTGTAGTTCATTGAACTTTGCAACTTTATCATTACTTAACATAATAAGAATCATATATTGAGTACCTTCTGTGATAGGTGGTTTACTTGCATTAATTTTATAAAATCGTTTTTATATCTTTTCATGAAAATATCAATTATACACAGAAATGGTTATATTAACATGTACAGTTCAAAGGCTGATAAACATAGGTACCCACCACCCAGCTAAAAAGGAGAACTTTTGAAATTGCCCGTGTTTCTTCTTGATCATATATTCATTCCTTCCTTCTCCCCCAGGAGGTAACTATATTCTAAAGTTTGAGTTTACCATTTATATGCTTTAAAAATTAATTACTGAAATGTTATGAAGTCTGGGAGTTTACCTCCAACTTTACTTGAGGTGTTGCCAGATTTTTGCTTCTGTTTCTCCAGCTCCTAGAAAAATGGTTGTTGGCTCATTGTTTGTGCTCAAAATAATTGTTGGATTGGTAAATTGTTTTCTACAGTAGTTTTATCAGTTTTCATTCCCACTAGTGTTATATAAGAGTTCCCATTATTCCACATAGTTTACATTCAGTTTAATTGTAATACATTTTGGGTTATTTTTTATCATACTTTAAAAATTCTCTTTGTTTTTTATTACTTTTTACCCCTCTATATTATATTGTTTGGTTTATGTCGAATTATTTGGTTACTTTGCATTTTATTTTTCTTCTCCAACTTGTTTAGAAATTATACCTTCTCTTGCTATTCTTTTAGTGATTAACATACATTTTTAACATGCATGTTTAACTTAATCAGTATAAAGTTATTCAGAATCTTTACCTTTTCCTTTCTTTTAAACATACAAGACACTTACAGTACTTGAACTGGAATTAGCCCCTTCCCAATTTGTATGCTTATTATTGGCCCGTATTTTAGCTTTGCTGAGACATTGTTTCTCTGGTTCTCTTCCTTTGTAGCCATCTGCTATTCCACATAGCCACTGAGTTTCTAATTTGTTATCATCCACCTAGTACTTTTTAATAATATCTTGTTCCTTTGATTCTTGATTCATCTTTTATAACTTAAAAACAGGATAACTAAAATGTAATATGTGTATACAGACTGTACATGCAATGAATTATTTGGGGGCCATAAAATGAAGTTCTACACATGCTACAACATAGATAAACCTTGAAACATTAAGCTAAGTGAAAGAAGCTAGACGTACACACACACAAACACAAAGTATATGATTCTACTTGTATGAATGCCCATGATAGGCAAATGTGTGCATACAGAAAACAGATCAGTGCTTGCCTGGGGCTGGGGCATAGGGAAATAGGCGGTGCCTGCTAATGAGTATGGGGTTGCTTTTGGGAGGAGATGAAAATTTTCTAGAGTTAGTGGTGACTGATGCATGACTTTGTGAATATATTAAAAGTCATTTAGCTGTATACAAAAATGGTGAATTTTATGAGATCTGAATTATGTATCAGTAAATCTGCTATTCATAAAACAAAGTCATATATTGATATGTACAATGTGTTACCATTTACACAAAAATCAAAACTTAAAATATTTTTAAATCTGTTCATAATGTATATTTATAAAAATATGAAATCGTAGTATAAAAACATGCGTGGGAATTGTCCATAAGAAACCCCATACCCTGGCCAGGTAGCTCAGTTGGTCAGAGTGTCATCCCAATATGCCAAGGTTGCGGGTTCGATCCCAGGACGGGGCACATACAATGATCAACTGATGAATGATAAATAACTGGAGAAACAAATTGATACTTCTCTCTCTCTTTCCCCCTTCCTCCCTCTCTCTAAAACTCAATCAATAAAAAAGTTTACAAAATATGAGATTTGAAATAAACTATAAAAAATGTTTAAAAAGAAACTCTGTAAGAAGAGAATATTAAAAAGCGAAAAGTTATGCCAAAAAATGGGGAGAAACATTTGTAGTGCACATAACATATAAAATGCTAAATACATGAACAACTCTACAAATCAATCAGGAAAAAGACCCACCAGTACTACTCCTAGGTATACACCCTGAAGGAAATTTTACCCACGTGCTGTGGTAGATATACACAGGAGTGTTATCTGCTGCAGTGCCGGGAAGCAGAAAATCCAGTGTCGTCCTCAGGAGCATGGATGAATCCATCGTGGCCTATTAACCTAGTTAAATATTATATTTGTCAAAGTGAATTCATTACTGTTACAATAGCATATAACTGTGTGAGTGAATGATGAAACCATATTGCAAGATGGAAAAAGCAAGTTTCTGAAGAGGATTTGCAAAACTTTTATGAAGCTAATAACAGCAAAACAAAATAATAGGTTAGAGGTGTACATACGTATGCGATAAACCCTTTTAAAATAAAGAGTGTTGAAAGTTTAGTTTTGGCAGTTTTGTGATTCTTAAATGGATTCATGGATGTTTCATTGTATTGTCCTGCTTTAAAATATATGGGCTTGTTACATACAGTGCATGTTTTTAGTGTACATCAACTATTACAATAAAATGTTTGGGAGTATTAAATCAAATGTATGACCGATGTTACCTCTGGGGGAAAGTTCAGAAGGGCCTTTTGCAATGTTTTGTTAAATTCAAAATCTAGTATGAATGTAATTAAATGCTAAGCTGTAATATACAATTAGAACAATTTAAAAAAGCATGCCACAGATCTAAAATTTACAGAATAGAAAGCTGTGATATATTGATAGTTTTTAAAAACAGAACACTGAGCCCTGGCTGGTGTAGCTCAGTGGATTGAGCGTGGGCCTGTGGAGCAAAGGATCGCGGCTCAATTCCCAGTCAGGGCACATGCCTGGGTTGCAGGCCAGTTCCCAGCTTGGGACACACAAGAGGCAACCCTACATTGATATTTCTCTCCCTAACCCTTCCCCTCTAAAGTTAAATAAATAAAATCTTAAAAAAAAAAAAAGATAAAAACAGAACACTGAATATAGTACAATTTAATTTTTGCAAAACATACAAAATGCATATACATTTTATATGTAGGTGATGCCCTCTTAGAAAGTCAGGAAAATTGTGCCACAGCCGCTGAGAGTGCGCGCTCCTCCCGGAGCAGCAGCGGCTCTCCAGGACGGGGCTGCTGGCTTCTGCCTCAGGGGGCCGCGGGCCACGTCTGGAGGTCCCCTGCGTCTTCACAGTCGGGAGAGTGCCGCCACATTAGGAGTCACGAACAAAAACTGCGTCTTACAACTGCGTATGAGAATGTAAAACATGCTGCTAAGCAATTTGTGAGTCAAAAATACTGCTAATCAACATGGGAGAGGAGTTCAATCTCACTCGTAATTAGGGGAATTCCAGTTAACACACAGTGTGCTATTTCCTATACAACGCATTGACAAAAATTAAAGTGCAAAAACACAAAATGCTGTTAAGACTAGAAAATAGGAGCGCTTTTATACTGGTGGTGGGCATAAATTGCTTGGTGCCACCCACTTGGAGAGTTGTTTTGCAGTGCCCAATGAGGCTGACCCTGTTAACCCTGGGACTCCACATTCCCTCTTCTGGGGAGGTACCGTGGAGAAATTCTCACACATCTATGCAAGGGGACGTATACGATGTCTCGATGAAAACCGTGCTGGAGTAATTATAAAAGCCCATCAGTCAAGGAATGGATAATAAATGATAATATATTCATGCAGTTGAATACCGTTTCAAGTTAAAATAACTGCACTCGTTTTACAAACAATATTGAGCAATTGTGAAATCAAAGCACTGAGATAAAAATAATTTGTAAGACTATCCTTTTGTACTGCGCTATTCATGTAAAGTTTTCATTGCACAAGAGTACATGTTATTATGGGTTGCCTGTGGTACTGGCATCACATCAGGGATGGGAAGGATACACCAACCTTAGGGTAGTGGTTCCTGTTAAGAAACAATGGGAGAGAGGTCAACTAAGTCGTTAATATTCATTTCTTTAAAATATGTAAATTTCAAACAAATATGATTATTTGATGATAGTACATGGGTATGCTTTGTATCATTCTCTTGCATTCATTTTTATTTTTTGGAAAACTTTGAACGTTTTTATGACTGAAGGCGAAGAACACCAAACGTGAACCATGACTCTGTGTCATTCGGGGCAAACACTGTGTTTCTGACTCCGATGTGCGCAGGGTAGGCAAACGGTACCAGACGAAGGTCCAGAATTGCTTCTGAAGGAATCTCTCCTGTTGTTCTCCCTTCCTCCCACCTCCATATCTCACTGCGCCCCGCCGCCTACACGTTAACCAGTTTGTTTTTGTTTTGGCCACAGTGTATCCTGGGCACACTTCCATTAAACCACCTAGCCCACTGATTACATTTATCTACATGTTACCCTCCATCCAAAGACCATAGTAGTAGCCGTATCTTGTTTGGTTGTCCCTTTGCCTGACAAACAGTAAGCACTAAATAAATATTTGATAAATGAGGAGGAGGAAGAAATTTATGAAGGACACTTACCAATATTAAACTTGGTCTGTGTTTCAGTTTTGATATGATTGACACAGAATATATTCTTGTGACAATTCAATAATACAGGGCATCCAGTCGGGCCCTATGCATTAGTTAAGATTAGATTTTGCTATATATATTTATATTTATATTTATATTTATATACATAAATAACTGGAGAATCTAAAATAACAGTGGTTTCTGTTAGAAATTTATTTCTCTCACACCAAAAGGAAACCCTAAAGAAGGTAATCCAGGGCTGGGATGGAGGTCCCCACAGCGTTGGAGTCCCATGTTCCAACCATCGTTCTGCTTCGCCATCTTTATTGAGGGCGCTCAGGAATCCAGATGGCTACTTGAATTCCAGCAACCAACCTCCCTCTCTCCCTCTCTTGTCTTTTCTCTCCCTCCCTTCCTTCCATTCATCTTCCTCTTTGTTTTCCTTTAACTAAGCCCAAAGAGAGATGGAAAAAGGATAGGAAGTGCCTACGGCTACTTTTGAAAGGCTTCCCTGAAGTTCCTTGCAGCACCTGGCCTTACATCCCCTCGGCCAGCACATAGTCACATGCCCTCATCAGGCTCTGCACAAGGGGCTGGGGGATATCTTTTAGCTGGATGACAGTGTTTCTAGCTAAATATCGTAATCCTATTGCAGAAGAGCAGGGAGAGAGTGGACGCTGGGATGCAATGAGCAGTCTCTGAAATTTTTTTTTTAATCAGCAATGGTTGCTAACAGAAGAAGGCAGAGAGAAGATTTCCAGAGAAAACATTTAGTTTACTATTTATGTAAGCCTGCTCATAAACAAGCCAAAAATTAGGATACTTTGTATTTAATTCAGTTTCCATTGACTTTATTTTTCATCTCAAGTACAAGATATTAACAAAATATACATGCTTTAGAGTGTTACTTATAGAACTTAATGTTAAATTGGATTTAATCTTTTTCTGCTGCTATTTTACATATTTTAAACCAGGAAATAGTTTGAGTTTTGGTTCTAGGGCCATGCTTATAAATGTATAATCTGCTGAAGCGCTAGCCTTGGGGGTGGAAAAACTGGGGTGGTGGTGGAATGGGGAAGCTAATATTTAATAGAAAACCAATCCATAAATAACAGATTTTCTTTGGGCATCTAATTCTGATCACTGTTCCTGACGTTGATCCTTTTCACTGGGGTTGTAAAAGGAAGTTCTAATGAAAAGTTTTATTTGGAAATTTGGAAAATTGCTTTACATGAGTCGTTTTCCTTCCAGGCTCTAAATTACCTTGGTATTCAGCCCACAAAGGAGCAGCGCCAAGCCCTGAGACAGCAAGTGCCAGCAGACCCAAGGGGGACAGTGTCATTTGGAGGTAATATTAGGCACATTGTGTTATGTCATCGCAGAACCTTGTTTGAAGAGTTATCGTGACTCATTTTCATTAAAAGTCCCTCTTCCTAGAAGGAGTGAGAAAACCAACAAGACCACATCTATTTCTAACTCCTCGATCGCTACTCTAAAAATGCAGCTAGAAGTACAGTAGGTCAGCAGAAAGGAGAGCTTTCTCAGAATCTTTTGTCTCCAGAATACTGTAATTCTACCATATTTTTTTATTTTTTACTTATTACATGAGCAGCGCTTTAGTAGCAACACAAAAGTAGGAAATGTAGAACAGCTAATTTCATTATGGTGAAATTTTAATGTTTTTTTAGCTAATGCAATATGGCAAATATTTTTATGATGCTGTATAATTATTCCTATTAAAGGTAGCATAATGTTCATGCACTGTAATATTAAGCTGTTTCCCTTTGGGGAATTTTGATGGTTTCTCAGTAGCTGATATTATAAATAACTCTATATTTAACATCATGGCATTCGTTTTTCTTTTTTCTTAAGATGAATGCCCGAAAATGGTTTGGACTTTTGCTATGTATTGATAAGTTGTTTTCCAGAGATTTTTTTTACCTGTTATTTGTTCTGCCACTAGTAATATAGGAATATAACAATTTTTGTATCCTTGACAGCATTACATATTTAATTTTTTTCTTATGGAGTAGATGTAACATTGTATAATTTTAAAAAGCATCTCTGTTGCTAAAAAAATGAATTCACTTCTTGGTTTTGAAGTTATGAATCAAAAGATATATTTGCTCCCCTCTCCTCTTGAAAATCACTTCAAAATAATGAGACCCAAGAAACAGAATTGCATGTATTCTAAAAAACACAATATATAAGAACAGAAAATAAATGAATTAGTGAGCAGAGGCAGGTAAAGCCTGAAGAGATAAGGGAATCACAATGGGAAACAGCTGATTTTTCCCTGAAAAGGACTGAGAGCATCAGATACTCCTGAAAGCTGGGTGCAGACAGGACATTTAAAACCAAAAGTTGAAAGTTTGTATAGGGAACAATTATATATGCTGTTCCATGCCCCCTCTCAAGCAATCCAGCAACTACCACTGCTTTATACTTGCAGAGAAAAATAAGTATGTTCTCAAGAAGTTAAACCAGAGAGGTTTGGACCTATAGATGAAGCCCAGATATTTGGGGGGAGTGTATGGTGACTCACCACTCACAACACACACCCAGATTGCTCAGGGAAATGGGCAGCCATGTTTATATTCTATACGCAGGAGGTCGTGGGAGTCTCAGGAGAAGCTGAACAAAAACATCAACTTGGCCACCCAATTGCTCTGTAGTGGAAATGCCAGTTGATGAGGGAAGTTATCCTCACAAAATTTTCAGTCATCATTGTAGTGCCTAATCCTTCTTAGCTATGAACCCACAGCCCAGAGTCATTAGATATTCGCAGACATCCTCCAACATCACATATAGAGAGCCCTAAACTGTCAGGCAAATAGAATAGAAGGAACTCAAAAAAGGGACACGTTGTGAAAGCAGTAGAGAACTGCATGATAAACCATAAATAACACCTTTGATAAGATGAGCAAAGACAAGGCATCCATGAAATAAGAGTAGGACACCATAAAAGAATCATTAAAGGAATCCTTGGAAACAATCAGAGATCATTAAAAGAATCCTTGGAAATCGAAAATACAGTAGTCAAACCAAAAACATTTGAGGGCAGACAGGTGAATAGGCCACGTTCCATGTCTGAAGAAGCTTATCGTTCACTCCAGCTCCGTGAGGCGGTGTTGTGTAACAGTCAAGAGTACGCGTCTCTGATCAGACCTTAAATGGAATCCTATTCCGCTCCTTATTTGCCAAGTGGCTTTGGGCGGTTTAGACAGTTCACTTGTCTTAGCCCCAAACTGTAAAATGGAGACGATAAGAGGACCTGCCTCCTAAAATTCTGAGGATGAATTTGCAAAGCACCATGCCTACCATACAGAGGCTTAACAGACACATTAGCTGCTACTGTCATTATTATTAATCTTGAGTTCTTCCAGCTGGAAAAACTGTAAATCTTAATTAATATTGTCATATGCTTCAGAAAAAGTGCTACTCATAATTTACAAGTTGGAGGAATAGTTATGCCTGTGATATATATTTGCTTTGTTATTATCTTAACTATTAACCTCAGCAAAGTTAGATGAAATTAAAACCAGTTTATCTCTTTTTATTTGAACTTATATTTATCTGTCACTTCAGTTAATACTATTTTAAGTCAACATATTCGAGTAAGTTAAATTTTAAGCTTTAGTTATAACACATAGCTTCAACTTCATATAGAAAAAGATAAGATTTATTTAGATGAAGTTAAATATGTTCTTACCGAAATGTGTTCCATTTTAGATTTTGTCCAGGTTGCCAGAAAGTTGTTTTGCTTGCAGTTGGATGAAGTCAACGTTGGTGCACCTGAAATTTCCAGCATTCTAGACTCACAGGTAGAGTGGGCCCTGAAGAATTGTCTCGGTTGTACTTACATCATACATTGGGACATCGTGAATGTTACATGACACGTGTGAGGGTTTTTGTCTTTTCTCACTGTTTTTTATAGCTGTCTTCCAAAGCGCCTGTGCAGTATCCACACTCCCACCAGCAGTGAACGAGCGTTCCCAAAGACCTGTTTGTTTGGAAACTCAGGTCACCCGGGCCTCCCAGAATTGAGCACCGACAGATCAGAACTGATGCTGTAGCACGTAGGGTGGGAACACTGAAGGTGTGAGAGCACAGTGTTTCTTCCACGGATGTAGATGCCCTGTGTCTGTCTACCTCACACTGGCAGCGGAGCATCGTCTTCTTATTGCTAACAGTTCTCAGAGCTCCCATGCCCACGTGTGCTGAGAGGCAAAGACGGCTGTGTGGCTTGGAACATGAGTGAAGTGGGGAACTCAGAGTACTTTGTGTGAGCACGCAAAGCTTGCTTAGCAGCAGCAAGGAAATGCTCACGCTCCAAATTAGTAATCTGTGTCCTCACCAATGTGGTTTTAGGACCGATAAGAGCGCGTTCAGCCTGTGGTGCCTTGGCAGCAAAAGCCAAGTGCTGACAGTGCTTGTGCGCGGGCTTCTGCGCGCCCTCGACACACTGTGTGTGGTGCAGACCGCGGCGTTGGGCGCCGTGTTCCTTTAGCAGGGTTCCTTCATCGTATGACGCTTTTCAGCACACAGACAGCATCCCCATAAAATGTTGGCTGTCCTTTATTTTTCCCACAGGCGTGCATAGTAAGAATACATTTTACTTCGTCACACTCACATGCAGAATTGAAACCGAAGTCTCAAAGCATCACTTACCTTTTCTACATCGTGGCATTCTTGTTAAATATTCCCTACTGTTTCTTCTACATGAAATATTTGGTCTAATAAGTCACTAAAGGGTCACGTATCACAATTTGGAAAATTGTATAAAAATCACTGCTTGTCAAGCAGCTCACCAGAAACAAAAAATGTTCCATTTTTTGTAGTATAATTCCCAATTGTTTTTCTGAGTTAAAAACAACATAATGCCTCATCTGAAGTTTATCAGTTGATCTGTGGTTGAGGATGTTGATAGTCTGTGAAGCTGGGGAAATTCCACTCCGGTTACCCCCTCAACCTTCCGTCACAAACCAGAGTCAGACTTTATAATCCATGTGCTGGGGCAGGCGGGCTGGTGGCTGGCCTTCTTGCTTGCTTTCTCTCTCTCTTCCTTGTTTCCTTCCTTCCTTCCTTCCTTCCTTCCTTCCTTCCTTCCTTCCTTCCTTCCTTCCTTCCTTCCTTCCTTTCCTCGTGTTTCTTTGGGGGCCTTATCTTTTTCTTAATTTATTTTTAAAAAATATTTATAGTGATGCACAATGGACACACGGTAAAGTACAAAATCTCAAATGTACAACTTGAGGAATTTCTATGTGTTTTTTTTTGTGCAGCCACCACTCAAGAGGCTCCTTCGTGCCAACTTCCCAGTCAGCTGTGTCTCCCACCTTTACAGGGAACCACTATTCTGATTTTTATCAGCATAGATTACTTTCGCCTGTTCTTGAACTTCGTAACAAATAGAGTCATACAATGTGTGTTCTTGTAACTAGCTGCTTTTGCTTATCATTTTATCTGACTCAAAAGATTTCTTGAGATGCTATCTTTTAGGAAGGAAGACTTGCTGAGTCATTCTAAGTCAGTCCTACTTTTGTTTAGTGGACAAAAAACTTTTGATTTTGGAATAATATGGCATTTAGAACCAAAAAGATAATTATCTTACTGTGATTCTAATCATTATTGCTATATAAAAATGTACACATTGCTATACTTGCTGGCGGCATGAGGTTACACAGAGAAAAGGCAAGGTTAGAGCCTACATTCAACTGTCTTCTAGACTTAGAATGGCAGGCTCTAGTTCACCTTAATATGATGGGCTTACCACAGTAACTAAGTGCCGTAAATAGAGTATCCTAACATCACAGAGAGAACACTCTAAATTCCCTCATACAGACTCTTCACAATTTGGGTTCTTGCTTAACCAGTTGAGTGGATTGCAGCCGTTTCAACGCGGGAAGTACAATAGAATGGTACCGAAGCGAACCGTATGTGTTAAGAGTGAGCAGTG
The DNA here is from genome assembly GCA_004027735.1 of Carollia perspicillata. Lineage (NCBI taxonomy): Eukaryota > Metazoa > Chordata > Mammalia > Chiroptera > Phyllostomidae > Carollia > Carollia perspicillata. The sequence goes on from PVKM010018327.1 coordinate 16,512, forward strand.
TTTCATTTATGCTGGGTCTTAATATAAACGGTACTCGCAGCGTGTGGAGCGGTAAGTGCTTCTTGGCCGCTTCACCATACGCTCCCCCGTAAACTAGTGAGTGTATGTCAGACAGCTGCGATGTGCATGGCAGTGTGCGCGGTGCTTTTGCGCTTGTTGAGTAGGTGGAACTCGGGCCACCATACTGTGCATGTGAAACTAACACAAAACAGGGCTGAATGTCAGCTGCAATTGATTGCAAAGGGGTAAGTAAAACTCCAGCCTGTCCCTCCAGGAACTTAGGGTAGAGTGTAAAGAAAGCAATGTATACAAATAACTTTAGTTTAAAAAGGCATTGTGTGATAAGGCCATAATAGTGAAAGAGCTTAGAACGTTCCGAGAAGATTCATGGCAGACTTGGCATTTCGGAGAGTTTGGAATGATAAATAGAATTTTATCTGCTCAGGGGGTGAACAGAGCGTGATGAGTACCCATGTGAACGACAACAAAATTTATGTGATGGTAAGCAGAGAATGACCTACTTTTTAAAAAGATAATGCAAGTCAGTGAAAAACATTGGTCCTGAAAGGGTAAATATTAAACTAAGACATTGTACTTTCTTAATAGTCTGTGAGGAGCCACTGGGGAGAACAATGACATGATCAAAGTGATGATATAGAAATAATAATCTTGTAATAGTCTTGGTTATCTTGGGCGGGGATGAAACTGGTGGTCGGGAGGGGGAGTCCATATATAGAATAACAAATATATAAAGGGGGGTGGGTTGTAGTATGATCAGACACCTCTACTACCAACATCTCCACCTCCCAGCTTGCTTTTGCACAAAGCTAGTTAATATCCTTTGGAACTCTCCTTAGGAAATACTTTAACATTTAAAAATCTAACCTATTTGAAACTAATCTAAAACAGTATAAGAAGGGGTTCTCTCAGTGTGCGTGTTAAGTACTGACACAGGAGTAGAGACAGATGAAGAACATGAGATCGTGTAATTATAGACAGTGGCCTTATAGATACACAGAAGCAAATGTGTCAGAACAGAAGGAACCCATAATGTTTAGGAGGAATATTTCTTCTCAGATTTGAAGGATGGCCCTCCCTCTAGGATTTGGAAAGCAAATCTGAGTTTATTAATTCACTGTGATTTTCGTTGAGTCGTTAGTAAAAATCACAGACCAATGTTAGACCTGTGTGAGAATCTTGGGATGATGGTTTATGAGCTGTGGGACCTCAGGTCAACTTCTGACCTTCTGAGCCCTTTTCTGCATCTGTAAATGGAAGCAGTGCATAGTACGGACGTACTATCGAACACCTTAGCAAGGTGTCTGCACATAGCCTCTTCGCAATCAATGGTTGATATTATTTGTATTACCACTTTTTACTCTGCATTCAGTCACTTTCTCTACTTAAACCTTTAAATCATATTTTCTATATTTTTAGTTCTGTTATAACTTCTGCATAGAAGATGACTGTAATTAAACTTGGGTTTTTATCTCTGATGAGATTGTCGTTTTTTACCTTGCAATTAACTGTCAAAGAGATCATGTTAAAAGTAAAAGAGATCATCAGCCTTGCTATTTTTTGTTGTTGTTATTCACTTGTGCGTGAATTATTAATATTGTCTTCAAGACAGTTTCTGTGCAGGAATCTCTTTAAGCCACTTACTTGACTGTTATGTCACACTGTTTCATTAAAATGAGACACGTGATCAGTTGACTTCCTTTACTGGGTTTATGTAAACAGTCTTGGTTTATGGTGCCCAGCGTTTTGCTAGCCTTAGAGGCCATGTACTTGGGAAGTGGATACATCTTCAGGGAATAGTTATGCCGATAGCTCGTAAAGTCTATTTAACATTATAAACAGCCTTGGGATTTGGACTTTTGAGAAAAATTGTATTGTTATGTGAGAATGGTAAAGATGCCAACAGAGTATGTATACCTGATAACCACATAAATTCTGTTAAAAGTAACAACAATGTAAGGTTAAGCGTAAATGACCGAAGTTCCCCTAGATTACTTTTAACACGCGCCTTTACCCAATCAGATGACTCCTAAGCCTTGTTACAAAGGATTTGTATGTTAGTTTTCATAGACAGCATCTAATGCTTATGTTTTAATGTGGACAGCTTATGGCCTGTGATTCCTCAGAAGCGGATGAGATGGAAAGGCTTAAACGTGAAAGAAATGACGCTTTGAAAGAAGTGAATGCACTTAAGGTAATTAATCTCCAATTTAGCTTCCTCCCATTTTCTCTAGAAAAAAAGAAAAAATTATCTTGCGATGAATTCAAACGTATGGGGGCTTAGTGTTGTTTTTAATTAAAGGGTGTTAATATCAAATACCTTAATATTAATCAGTTTTGAATATTAATATCAAATAATTCATTTCTTCATTGAGCTTTAGGGTTAATTTTTCAGTTCACACACTTTATATTTCACCAGCTCTACATAAGATTCAGTGTGAGCAAGTGGTTTTGGCCCTTCTGATTTGGCCGCTTCTCACCCCTTTTTTTCTCTCACGTTGGAGGCAAGGGTGAGGAGCCAGCAAAGCAAACCATGACCATGTGGGGTCCTCAGACGTTCTTTGGGAAATGCACTCTCTCCCATGCTCACGGGCATGCTTCAGGGGCATCGTCTTTTGCTGACATCATTTGGAATTAAGGCAGTGTGATTAAATGGAAGAAAAAGCACTCAGATATCTCAAATATACTTTAAGATTTTGATTTACTTTATATGTTTTCATTCTGTGTTTAGTAAAATATTAAATTTAAATTACATCCTAATTTTTATAAAAGGCCATTATACTTTTTAAATCTCTGAGAAAAGCAATATAAATACCTGATTTAGCATTAATTCAACATAGGAATGTATTTTATTATTATTTTTAATTATTTGCATGACCAAGTGAGATTCTATTGTTTATTTAATTTTTACGAAAGCAAAATCATTACATCCATAAAAAGAAACTTCCTTGCTACTTTAGTTTCTAAATTCCAGTCTCTGGAAGAAGCCATTGTTAAACCTATCTTGTTTATCCTTCATAGACTTTCTCCAGATAGCCAATCATATATTTTAAATGAATGCATATGTATGCGTATATATAAAATATGAACTATATATCTACTTTTAACTGTGACAGAATCATTGAACACATTGCACATGTTCTTACAACTTGTGGTTTTTCCCCCTCTTTGTTAGTATTATATCTTGAGCTACTTTTCCAGTTAATATACACAGATGTGCCAAATTCTTTTGAATGGCTCTCCTATCAGCAATCACATGGATCTGTCCTAGGTTTTTTACCCAGTTTCTTAAGGATGAATAGTTAGTGTATTTTCAGTTTTCCATTATTAAAAATAATTCCGTCATACATAGCTTTATAGATGTATCTTTGCATGATTTACAATTATGAAAGTACAAATTGAATGAATTTCTGAAAGTGAGTTGTTTTTTTCAAAGAATAAGGGCATATAAAATTTTATATGTGTTACCAAATTCCCTTTTAGAAGGGTTTACCAATTCATATTTCTTCTGAATATATATGAGCATCATTCCATTACTAAGGGAGTATCTTATATGCTTGTCTTTTTAAGCTCTAGTTTTTCTTTTTCTGTATTTAAAAATATTTTATTTTGAGACAGAGAGGAAGGGGAGGAGAGAGAGGGAGAGGGCAACATCGATTGCTTGCCTCTCTCACTCCCCCACCTGAGGACCTGGCCCACAACCCAGGAATGTGCCCTGACTGGGAATCAAACTGGTGACCTTTCTGTTCACAGCCCGTCACTCCATCCACTGAGCCACACCAGCTAGGGCTTATATACTTCTTATTACAATTTTGAAACCACTATATTTCCACATTTCTGGAATAACAATTAAGAGTTATACATTTAGTTTTAAGAATAAATAAATTCAGTTTTAAAAATAGATTGACAATAGTTCCCTCATATCCTCTTAGGAAATATCTCCACTGTTAGTTATCTTGCTATAATAGCATTCTTAGGTAATTTATCTCTGCATAAGCCATTAAATGTTATGGTTCATCAGAATTTGTAGAGGCTCTCAGATCTTTTCATTCCCTTAATGTTTATCATTGCTAAATTTAGTGATATATTTCCATTTTTGTATGAATATCAACAGAAGTTATTAGAATTATAATTTAATACTATATTCATGTAACATTTAAACAAGCTTTCCTGAAGAAGCTTTAAGTTCACATTTAAAGTTTATGAAATGTAACTGAACATATCTAAAGTAACATAATCTGAAATTTCCTTTACCTCAAAACCTATCTATTGTCTGAGAACCACTTGTTTAGCTATGTAATAGAGTATACAAAGCAAGAAATATTTTATTTGAGATAATGTTTGTACTTTAAGTTTTCCTACTGGGATTATAAACACACACAGAAACAGACGCTGTTAAATGAAGTCATTCATAGAGTGTATAGGTGGTCTCTCGTTGCTTGCCGTTATCCTGTACATCTCTAATCTTTGTGTCTGACTTCAGGTACAAATAATTAGTGAAGCCAAGGTAATTCGACGCTAATGTCTGACATTGTTTGGCGGGAATGATTTTTAAAAGTGCTGTCGGCTTCCTTTAACTAAAAGCCTTTCTGCAGAGTTCACTTCGCTCCTGCTTTGCAAAGCTGAATGAAAATAGACATATTTTCCATTTACAGATGCAAAACACTAGGGCACGAGTGAAGGTGACTTGCCAGAGCATGAAAGCCAGGAAGCCAGCAGTTTCCTGGCTCCTGGTCGGTGGCAGATTCATTAGCTTGCTGTTCTATGTTCATCTCCACGTACCTTCATTTTATCGCAGACACGAATGAGCCGACATGCACCAGAAAGCAGGTTCCTTCTCACAAACATTACGGTGTTGCCATGAGCACTCACTACTCAGTTTAATCTTCAAGCAATACCTCTGTTCAAGTACATAGTAAAACGGTTCTTAAATTATACATAGTATTTCTGATTTGATCAATAACATGTAGATTTATTTATAATATATTTAAAAGTGAACATTTTAGGGTATATGCTTAACTTTAAATTCAAAGGTGATAATATTTGATTGGCATGTATAATATCATTCTTCCTTAAGAACTGTCACTTCATATTTCAGTTACACCAGTCATATCTTCATTTTTATGGATGATCTTTCGAGAATAAGCTAAACTAGGAAAATGTTATTCAGCTCAGTTTCATGTGTCTTCTTCAGTATAGTAAGAGAGATTTCCAAGTTGTAATAGTAATGCTCTCCAATTTGGAAGCTTTTTGACAATGATAGTTATTATCCAAAATTTAGTTAATTTTTACACATTTTGATCCTCGTTGACTTTTATTGGACCTGAGATTTTGAGACCTTACAAAACAGCCAATTAAAGTAACTGAAAATGCTTTTTTATCACAATTATACTGTAAATAGCTAATTACTTTTAAATGGTATATAGAAAACCAGAAAAGTGATGAAATTAAATGTTCAGATTGTAGCAAGTTGGATATTTATAAGCTTTTAAACAAAGCCCTAAAAGTGATACTCATTGATATTCATAACAAGTTACTAATTTAATGGTTTTTAAATATAGGAAAAATTATTTGAATCAGAAAGGCAAAGGAAACAATTGACAGAAGAACTCCACAATGTGAAACAGGTAAGTGCATGTATTGTGTATATGTTGTCTGTGTGTGTGTGTGCAAAAACGTGCGGGATATAATTATAAAGCAGTGATGCTGTGCAGTATCCTCGAACATGTACCTGTGAGTAATAGAGGCCATCCCTGTCCTGAAGTGTTGCTGCTACTGCTCGAAGAAAGGTTAAAACTCCTCTTTGAAATTGCTTTCAAAGCCAGATATCCATCGGTTGCAAAGATCATTCTTATTGCTTTTCTGTTCTTCTTCTTTCTCTTTTATATTTTCCTGTCATTACTCACACCTTACATTATTACAGGTAAAAGCAAAATAAACAATAAAATAAATGGCCCTGTAAGATAGAGCAATTTTTACTTTCATAGAACATGCATGAATGACCCGTGGACATGGACAACTGTGTGGGAACTGACTGTGGGAGAGGGGGGTGGGCTGGGTGGAGGACGGCAAAGGGGGGAATTGGGACAACTGTAATAGCATAACAATAAAAACTTTAAAATAATAATAGAAAGTAAAAATTTATTTTACTTTAAAGTAAAAAATTCTTCAAAGAATTTTAGGTAGCTTACAACAGATACAATGATACCATAAAATAGATATACAGGTAGCAAACAAAGAATAGAATAATGAGAAAGTTGAAAGAACATTGTTAGAGATCAGTGGTAGTCACTTGGTTTAGAATCTCCCCAATGTAATCCTCCCAGAAAACATAAAACCAATAGTGTAAATAAAATCATACAGGACCCATACCTTCCATATGACCATGTGACAGAGAATACCACAGCCTTCAAAGTACATATAAAAATTTTTTTTTAATGTCCTGTGGTTTGTCTGCCACTGAAACCTGGAATACAAAGAACAGAGGAGGTAGGGCTTCAAAACTGAAAAAGAATTAGGAGAAGCACAGCGACTAGACGAAGCACAAATAAACTCGCCGCCAGAAAAAGAGAATGGAACAGTTAATGCCAAGATACTGAACAAGGTCATGAGACCTGGTGGTTCTTGGGACTTGAGAGAAAGTATGTGCAACCAGAGGTGGTATAGCCTTGAGAGTCATTGCTCGTGGGGGAGGATCAAATAAATAGAGAAGGGGCGGTATCCCTTGGAGACTAGGGTGTGAAGAGAAAGGACATGGAATAACCCTCAGCAGGGCTGGCCTGTGTGAGCACATTACACTGAGAAACTGGTCAGTTGCATCCGTAGGGGAAGAAATGACTCGAAATACAGAAAGGAATCTTTAAAAATCATTTGTGTGTGTGTGTGTCCCTCCAAATTTGATATCTTACTTCGTGACAATGTTTGGCTCAAATAAACCTTTATAAAAATGAGAGAGAGAGAGTAGAAGAGAAAGGAGGACATAAGAGGGGAAAATTAAGGATCCAGTGTAAATGAAGAGAAACACAATTGACTCCATCTATCCACTCCACGGCCATCGACAAGATCCATAAAAGAAGTTGCACAGAAGAGGGTGCTGTTGAGCTGGGAACTCTTTCTATGAAAGAAAAAGGAATAGGAAAAAAAAATATCTGTCCCCATCATTACAAAACGGCTGTAAAAATCAGACAATATGAAGTAAAGCTGTCCTCAGACAGTATGAATTAAATGTGTTCCTCTTCAAAACATTTCAACAACAAACTTGTCAAAAACTACTACCACCCTCCAAACTCAATTAAGTGTCCTCAAGCAAGCATTTAATCAGAAATTAAAAGACTAAGAAGAGAAATTGACCAAAAACTGAAAAAAATGAAATGAGACTTGATAAAACTTAGCAGAGAAAGAGAAGGAAAAGACAAAATCAAATTAGAAAAGAAAACTAAATTACAAATTGCCCAAGAGAGAATGTAGTCAAATGAAAAGACATTGAAGAAAACCAGAAAAAAATACCAGGAAAAATGAGAGTGAAAGAAAAAAAGAGTTTCTTTGAAGAAAATAAAAGCACCTTAACAGCACTAATATTTAGGGCTATAATCTAAGAAAACTTTTCAGAACTAAAAGAAGACCTGAATCTGTTTTGGGTACTGGGGAAATTTGACCTGGACAGATCAACTCTAGGACATATTCAGTAAAACTCTTAGACTTTAAAAATAGAGAAAAATATGCACAGGTCTCCAAGTCAAAAGATCAAATAACTTACAAAGGTCAGCATCAGTCTTCTCAACAAAACATAAAATAAGGCAGTAGTGGAGCAACATTTTCAAGTGACTAAAGGAAAAAAGTGTAAGCCAAATATATCGTATATGACCAAGCCGACACTCAGATGTCAAGGCAGTGGAAAAGCAATTTGGAATACTGTGCGCAGCCACATGGTATTCCCAAGGACTCCAGGAGAGGATGAGTTTCATCGGACCGAAAAATGACTGCACTAACTTTGGCAAGACCTTCCAAACAGTGAGCATTTTACATGTTACTTTACAGCTTAGACTAAAGTGAGAGTAAGTTCACAGGTAAAAGAACAATGTGAAAACATTACACGTCTGGTAGAAATCAAAAGATGCAATTTATTTAAAAAATGAGAGGGTGATGGAGAAAAGGGGGGAGAATAGAATATGATCATTATCTTCTTCAGTAAAAGGTAGCGGTCAGCAGATATCACATGAAACTGACATCAAACAGTACAAGATTAGGTAAAAGTAGAGAGGATTTCAGTCACTATGAAAAGCAATGTTTAAATAATTTAAAAACATAATAATACAAATGTAACCTATAGAATGAAAATACAAACCTCCCTAAATACCAAAAGTGTATTTTTAAAAAAGCAAAAGGGACACATGAAATAAAGAAATCCAGTAAATATAAGGTACTCTGTGATTTCAACAACAAAAAAGAATATCATGACTATTGAGACAGAGCATAGTAGTCATCCTAATTAATATGTATGGGATTAACACACTTATTAAATGAAAAAGGTTTTCTTAGGAACATAATACTTGCCCAGAACTGACCTCAGTAGAGACAGAAAGCTCAACAGACCTATATCCATAGAATAAGAAAAGCTAGCGAGAAACTACCCTACAGAAAAGGACCGGGCCAGATGGTTTCAAGGGGAATTTAACCAAACCTTTGACAATCAACCC
>PVKM010018328.1:0-25150 GCA_004027735.1 Carollia perspicillata
AGGCCTTAAAAACCGTGGAACCCCATTTTCTGAGTTCAGAATGGAAATGGTCCCATCAAGATTTGCTTTTGTACATAACTTGGGTGGGGGAGCCTGCTCAAGTGTTTTCTGTTTTTATTTTTCACTAAGAAGTTTAAGATCAATGAATTTTAAAGTTGCTGGTGCCCAAGGGTGTTGCTTTTGTTGTTCTTATGGTCGGTTAGGGACCACCGCTCTCCCTTGCTGGGCGCTGGCTTAGCTTTACCTGAGAGTGTCCTGTTCACTGACCACCATTTAGGCCCAAATTCATGCTAGAAACAGCTACTCTGGTTCTGGAGACACGCATTTGAAAACAAGCAGTCAGAGCCTCAGCATGTACTACCTACCAGAGTTCGGCTGTAAGGTTAGTATCCACGCAGACTCGAAGAGCGGCTGGGAGGCTTAGGAGAAAAGAGCTGCTTTGGCCCCCCTGAGATGATGACGAACAAAAGCTCTGCCAGCTTTTATGGTGAATAATTATAGCTTCAGTGATAATAATAATGATGCCTAATATTTGTAAAGCACTTCAATAACTAAAAAAAGTTCAAGTGCAGAAAGGCATGTAAAAACGACTGCAGAGTAATGAGACCTGGAGGAACAGCTCACTTTTCTCTCCCCAGAAAGGGCTCTGGCTCTATTCCCCGTGTGGACTCTGGAGTCAGTGTTGCAGGGGAGTCCCAGCCAGGTGCCAACCCACAGGACGTTCTCCGTGCTGAGGCCTTGCTTCTGCGTGAGGCACAGTGGCTTTGCAGAAAATATGACCAAGAACCTCTGACAGAATTGGGGATAAATATTATAAATAACTTCATGTGAAGAAAAGAGTGAAGCAGTGAATAAGGTGAATGAATGGACCAGTGAACTAGTTCAGGCAAGGCTTGGCCACTGTGCCCCACCATGAGGCCATGCGGAGCACCAGACATGGGTTGGGTTACAATGCCGCTGACCACTGTCTCCAGAGAAGCGGACCTCCCACCAACATACTTGTCCCTGGGCAGAATCTGGCTTCACTCCCACCTCTGAAACAGAACCACGCGTTTTTAGGCCAGTAGGCCAATTACTTGAAGCAATCAAGGGACCAACTTAAAGAGCTACGTTTACGAAGTGACAGGGAATGTGGGGCTGGAGGCCAAGCAGGACCATGAGCGGTTTGGGAAAACCAGCGGAGTTCCTGAACACAAGCCTGAGCCCGCCGTGGACAGAGGGTGGCAGCCAGCCAGCGCGGCTTTTCTTCGGACTTCAAGGGCCTGAAACAGCTCACTTTGAACGGACAAGGAGAGACGAAGCCACGAAACTTCCAGGTATCAGGCAAGAGAGAAAACAAAATGAAACTAGGTACCTAGTGAACCCTCTTGGGTAACAGGGCTCTGAGAGGTGAGGGGAACTACGCAACCTCTTGACACCTTCTCAAAGGGCTGAAATGACTTTCTGGCTTCCTTTACATGCACCACCTCCCAAACTGAAATATATTTTCTCCAAATTAAGAAGAAAGGGTCACTGTCAGTTTGTCGACGTGCTTGTAGGAAGTAAGAACCAATGCACTTACGGGATGTGTGCAATGTCATACTCACCCTGAATAACAGAGGCCTTCGACTGCCTGGATCAGAACAGAGGAACTGCACATTTGGTCAAAAACTAGCAGCCCGGAAGTGCATGCACGTTTGACGGTGTCTAGGATATAAGCGGAAGTTCTAAAAGGCCAGTGGTTCTCAATCGCATCCACACGTGTGTCACAGCCCCCAACAGTACACTCAAGGAGCTCTGTTCGTCTCAAGGTGCGCGGCATGGCGGGACAGCAAGGGTTTAGGTAACCTGCGCTGGAGGTGCATTGCCAGAATTTTCTGAGCTGAGTGAGAATGTTATTTGAAAAAGTTCCCTAGAGTCAATGTTGGCCACACCCGTAGATTTCCCCCACTCTGACTGATGTAGAATCTCCGTTTAACAAGATGAGAAAAACTTGATTTGTGCTGCTTAAAAGAAATCAAACTGTAAAAAAAAATGTTTCTTAAAAATGATTCATTTGAATTATCAGTCACACTATCGACTAATGGTATAAACCAGTTTCCTGGATTATTGACGTCTTTTGCTTTACCTCTCACAGACTTGGGTGCCTGCTCCTTCTCCCTTAGCAACAGCCTTCCTGCAGCACAAGTCCAAACCCACCTGCCTGGCTGCCCCCCTGAGGCCAAGGAGCTTTGCTCATGGGTGTTCAGCCATGATGGAGCCCAGAAGCTCCAGACGCTGGGGATTTTCTACTGGGGGGTAAGGACAATTCTGGAAGACCATCCAGAGATCAGACATTAAAAGCATAAGGACTGACACATTCATTGATTGCACAGACCCATTTTGGCTGGAGACCCCATCATAAGGGCAGTTCACCTCTCTGAAGTTATGCTAACTTAGGGCCCTTCCCGGTTGGTTTCTGACAATTAAACACACACACTTCTAAGGACCGATTGGAACACAGCGCTCTCCCGGAACAGCTGGGGGTCTCAACATTTACAAATTTTCCAAACACTAGGCACTGAAGCTGACCCCGCTCCCCAACACTGGGACAGAGCAGAACTTGTCTCTTTGGAGTCAACTTGCTCAGCCTTGAAAAGGTAGTTCCTGAAGAAGATCAGTAAAAAGATATCAGAAGCATGCTGCATTTATTTGGGGCCAGGAACCAGATCCTGTCCATGGATGTTTCCAGACAATTCTAGGTGCTCAAATACTAACACTAGAATTACCTAGAAGGATGTCATATAAAGGTGTGGGTAAATTTGTGGTCATTGGGGTGGCAAGAGTTTGAAACAAGAGGCTTTTGAATAAATTAAACTGGTAATTTGGGCCACGGTCTGTTTTATTAGAGCCCTTACCTAAGGCTGTGTGCTGGTGCTGCTCATCAAAACTGGGGGTCGCCTTAGAGAACTGCTCCTTCTCCCCAGCTCCTGTGCTTCCCCTAACGGCACAGACATGGGCTATCTCTGCTGACCACACGCTGTCTCGCTGAATTAACTGTTGCTCTCTATGTGCACGCTGACATTTAGAAGCATGCTTTCTTCACTTTTTTTTCCAGTCCAGAAGCCCATTTACCTCCGTAATAGTTGATCACAGCATCATTCCCATTAACACTGTTTAATAGCCTTAAAATTTTTTTCAAATACAGATTCTTTTTCCTGGGACCCTTTTCCTGCCAATAGGTTGTGATAAATAAGCCGGCTCTAAATTCCTCGGTTTACATAAATATGAATGACTACAGTAACGTGTGAACGAGACAGAGATGTAAAAGCTTTTTAAACTGGAGTTTAACAAAAAGGTCCCGTCTGTCAATGAAATAAAGCTGTTTTGAATGTGTTCCCAATCATCTGGCTCTTTTGCTGGAAGCCCGAGTGGGCTTGGTGGTGATTAATGCGAAGCGTGCGCGGCCTGCGCTGAGTGCGTGAAAGAACTGGCAACTCCAAATAGCATTCATCATACTCAGGATCCGGCAGGTGCTCCGCGCCGAAGCTCGCCGTATTTTCCCCGCTCCAGGTCACGAGGAGACCTAGCTGCGCTGCCCTGCGCCAAGTTCCTCGCGGCAAGCCCTCCTTCCCAGAGGGGGTCGTCACACACCGCGGGGGGATCCAGGCGCCCTTTCTTTCCCGGTAGTTGAGCTGCTCTGCCCTTTACAGATCAAATGACTCTGAGACCTACCAAGAGAAGCTGTGAAAGGTACAAATAACTGTGTTGTGGGCACATGTGCACACAGATGCAGGACCCACAAAGGGAAAAAACTACTGAAATGTGTGGGTGGGAATGGGTTATATGTGGGCATCTGCTCCAAGGAGCGCCTTTCAACATCGTCCCCCATGCTCCTCTCTCTTGAGCCTCCTCTGCACGAATGCTTTCAGAGGACCGTGTGAGGCCGAGTGGCTACAGGAGGAGAGAATGGGTAAGGCATCCGGCAGCTACTCTCAGGATCACCAGATTTTGTTCGCTGACAGGCTAGCAAATACAGGTGCATAACACATGCCTCAGTCTCCCCACGTGTAGGATGGAAAACGTAACCATTCTCACTCCCAAAATGGTTATAGGCTTTCAGCGAGCTAAGCTATGAGAAGCATTCGGCACAGTCCTGGAATTCTTGGGCAGTTCATAAATGTCAATGATGACTCTCGCTACTATTTTTGTAAGGAGGACAGTGACGTTCGCCCAATGCTTTTTCCTCAGTCACCCTTACCAGATTCCATTAACACGAATGGTGAGTCTGCACAGGGTTAAGGAATCTTCCACTGGCACCCTCTCCATCCCCAGGGCACTTGCACGGGCAGTTAATAGTGCCAGAGACTGACCGTGGCCAATACGAAGGCAGGAGGATCAATTAGTAAATCTGTGGATTCTGCTTTTGTGTAGCTTCTAGTCTCAAGGCTAATTATTTACTGGCTTACTTAAAGTCCTCTGCCTGGCTTGCAGGTACTCCCAGGAGAGGCTATCTGATGAGGCTGGCTTCCTTGGGAAGCGGTGGAAGGGAAGAAGGGACTTTTCATTGGCAGATGACTTGCAGAACTAAGTCAGCACCACCTGCATTCCATTCAACCAACCAAGCGTTCACTAAGCGCTTCTCTGCATCTGATAGGTAAGGGGAATGCAGCTGTGAGGGAGTCTACTTTTCAGTTGGGAAGAGTAACCATATATAAACAAAAATATACTGTCCTCAAAGGAAAAAGAAACAGGGTAGGGGGACAAAGAGCATAAAGATGAAAGAAGGTTTTTTTTTTTTTATGGTGATGTTCAAAAAAGTTCTCTCCAGTTAGAGGTTTGACCAGAGACCTAGAGCCCTCGCATGTGTCTCGAAGAGCATCCCATGAGGAGAGAAGTGCAATGGTGGAGCTTTTAGGGCGTGTTCAAGGAAGAGCAGGAGGTCACGGTGGCTGAAACGGAGAGAGTAATAGGGCGAAGGTAGCTGATGAGGCCAAGGGGCAGCAGGAAGTCAAGTCATGCAGGACCTTGCAAAGAGCTTGAGCTTTCACTCTGATTTTAGGAAGCTTTCATCTGGCTTGTGTTTCAAAACAGCGGTTCTCTGATTTGGGTGTATATCACCTGAAATAATCATAGAGGCAGGCTTCTTGACAGTGGATGGAGACCAGCTCTTTGTCTTGTTTTTTGTTTATTTGTTTGTTTTTGTTTTTTACCAAATGCCATAGCTCATTCTAATACCCGCCAAAGTTTCAGAATCACTGTTGCAAGAAAACTGGCCGCTGAGGGAGAAGGGACTCTAGGTGGCCCAACACAGAGGCACTGTGTCCAGATGTCAGCTGCTGCAGTAATCCAGCCAGTGCTACTGACCCATAGCCTGGACCTACATGGTAGCAGTGAAGGTGGTAATAAATGCTCAGATGCTGGGGTCAACAGAGTGGCTAAGGAACTGCGTGGGGGATGGAGAAGAAGAAAAGCAGGAGGCATGTCTCCAAGGTTGCTCTCCTGAGCAGCTGGGGAGATTCCCACTGAGATGGGAAAGATGGGATGGGAGAGAGTTTGGGGTGCCAGCTGCAGATCAAGAGCTTGGTTAAGACAAGAGTTTGGTTTGGGGACTTGGGAAGCTTGTTGGGCAAGTAAATGAAGAGATGGCATAGACAGATGGATGTACGTTTGGAGTTCAGGAGAGGTCCCAGAGGGAGCATCCATTTGGAATGCATCGGCATAAGGATGGTGTTTGAGGTCGTGAAGCTCGATGGGATCACCCAGGAAGTGGATAGGAGAGAAGGGAAGTAGGCAGAGGTAGAGAAATTGCCCTTGTGGTTCCCAACGTATAAAGGTCAACTGGATGCCGTAATCCAGCCAAGTGATGTCCCAAGAGCCAAAGGGGGGAAAGTGTTTCTGGGAGGGAGGGCTCTGTGGCATCAAATACAGGGGAGAGAGGGACAGAAATGACAGCCTGATTGTAATGAGTTCAGGAGAGGAAGTGGAGGAGAGGAAACAAAGGCAGAAAATGTACATCCCCACTTCAAGGAGTTCTGCTTTACAGGGCCCACAGAAAAGGGCATTGGTGGAATGGTATTTCACACAGAAACTCAATATATAGGTTGCTAAATGCCTACCTATGATGAAGCCTTTGATCAGACTCATAGAATCTCCAAATATAAGACCTCCTAGACACTCGTGGGCAGAGATAAATAGCTAGCCCTGTGCAGGTAGTAGAGCCTCATCATCATAATCACCTTCTTTCTCATGTCCCTGATGCACGAGCTACCCTCCTTTCCATTGCCTTCCACAACAGGAGCACACAGCTGTGGCACCAAGAGGGAAATTCTGAGATTCTACATGGATGATGGCCTGTCATCTCTGCCAACAAGCCAACCTCGTCTGCCTGTGGCCTGGATAATGAATGACCTTTACAGCTACAACTGTAGCCCCAGATTAAATCAAGGCAGCAGAGACTTGGGAAAGTTAAACTGGAAAATGCTGTCAAGCCACGTGTGTATGGTGCCTTGCTTGCCCCGGACTGTTTGCAAAGCGCAATTCTCCAAGGATAAGGTCCTTCTGGTGGGAGGCAGGTGGTCTCTGGAGGGTGGCAGGCACCTGCGGCACCGAATGCACAGAACGCATATTCCCCTGCTGAAGTAAGCGGGCACCTGAACGTCTGCTGATCTGGCTCCTTTGTTCATCTCTGCTGGCAGGGCAGCTGCAAAGAGTGAGCCTTAAGGAAGAGAGACATAAATCCAATGAGGCTTCCTGAAAGTCCTTCATTCATTCATTTGTTCAATCACGCATTCACTCAACAAATCCTATGTTGAGCGCAGTATCGAGTGATTCCACACTTGATACTGACATTAAAATAGGGACCAAGACACGAGGTATATTCCTTCTCAACCCTAACAGAGTCGATGATGTTTCAGAGGGCTTCCAAGATAATAAACAAGTAGCTACTATTACTACTGAGGATAAATGTGACAGAGAAAATGGGGTCCAATGATTGAGAGCAACCAAGGGAGCTAGGAAGATGGGGTGCCGGGAGGCCTATCTGAGAAGGAAGCAGCCGTGTGTAGGAGTGGGGTGGGTGGGGCAAGTGTTTTAGGAAGGGAAGACGGCAAGCTCAGAGGTTACTAGGTGAAAGAGATCTTGGCCAGTGCAAGGAAAGAAATGGCAGGAGATGGGTTTGCGGGGAAAGCTGGATGGAGCTATCAAAGGCTCCCCAGACCGTGATGCAGAGTCTGGGTTTCCTCATGTCTAACACAGCAGGGAAATATTGGAAGGTGGTACTCAGGGCAGAGATGTGAACTGATGAAAACTTCGATGGAATTTAAGAACAATGTTCAGAAACAATGATCATGAGAACTCCGGAACATTCTGGAACCTTTATAACTCCACCAAGTTTTTATTGTTCCCCTACATTTTTTATTAGATACGCAAAAACTCTAACAAAAAAGTAAGATGGCAACTGGGGAGCTAGGCAGGGAGACACACACACACGCACACATCCCAGTGCTTGCCCAAACACCCTGTCAGCTGCCAGTGGCCCATTCGCACACGCACACACACACACGTGCACGGGTATGGCTCCTCCACCTGTAATGACGAGGATCCCTGATGTCATTTGCATTGGCCACCACAACCTGCTGATTTCACTCTCCGTTATAAACTACATATTCTCTTAGCACTCTGGAATGAATAAATGCATTAGACTTGTTTTCAGCCCTCATTACACCCCGCATCGTGAATTTCTTAGTGATCACTTCACGTCACAGTGGCCCGTGAATGGCACCCTCCTCGCTCAGTGCTGGCTTCCTGCTGTCACCTTTTCTCATTCAATCCTCACGAGAAAACGGAAAGGCTGGTAGCGCCCAGCGGACAGCTCAGTGATTGCCTGGCCCGGTCTTTCCAGGAAAACTATTTCCTGTGCATTTCAAGTTGTATTAGAATTAGCAGGAGAAGCTCCGAAAGATGTTCCTGGTGTTTCCACATGT
Organism: Carollia perspicillata; assembly: GCA_004027735.1. Taxonomy (NCBI): domain Eukaryota; kingdom Metazoa; phylum Chordata; class Mammalia; order Chiroptera; family Phyllostomidae; genus Carollia; species Carollia perspicillata. Next base: position 7,944 of record PVKM010018328.1, read on the forward strand.
GTTTCAAGGCAATCAACAAATGCGATGGCAATTCTGGTGCCATTTCTGCATCTGCTTTTCATATGCCATCTCATTTAATCCTCAAAATAACCTTCAGGGCTAGGTATTATTCCTATTTTACAGATGAGAAAATTGAGAGTCGGTGGAACCCACCAACCTCCTCCAAGGTCAGCCCATTAACTCTCCTATGTTCTTTCTCAGTCATGTTCTCCTCCTAAATGACCAAGGGTGTGTTTCAGTGTGTGTGTGTGTGTGTGTGTGTGTGTGTTTACTGTGCATTAGAGCACTTGGTATATGTCATTGAGAGGACCCCACCCTTGGCAAGAATCTTTTTACAAATTGCATCTAGACCCACAGCTTTGCCTCGTATGAAATAAAACTCTTTTCAGCTAGAGGATTCACGAAGATCATTTACACAAACATCAGACATGTTCTTGTAGGGCCTTGTTGGGAACTAGGAAATGGTGTGCACCTCTGAGGCTTCTAAAACACACCAATATTGGGCCAGCTGTCCTCCAAGGGTCCTGGCGGCAGTCACGGCCAGGAGACCCTGGCTTCTCATAGCGTTCTGGTTAACTGAAAATGACCACTTGTTTACTTCTGTGATTGCCTCATTATCTTTGAAATTCCTCCTTAAAAGCTGATTTTAACCTGTGAAGCAACAACTAGCACCTGGCTCCTTAGACCCTCCAGCTCCTTGGATCCCCCCGAAATGGAAGCTTGCTTTATCAAAGATGGAAGCTTGCTTTATCGAAGAGCTATTTTTACTCGGGTTTCTTCTGGCTCTTAAAGGCCTGTGGATTTTTCATGGAGGTTTTCTGAGGTGCTGGCATGCCAGTCAAGGAGAGAGGGAAAAACACCATTCCAGTGGGCAAGAGTCGATTTTTCTAGCGATGGCTTAAAGGCCAGAGTAGACCACGCCTGTTTCTAAATCAATTCTTGGAATTCTCCATTTGGTTTTCCAGATGTGCCTGAGAGGGCACAAAACCTTCAGGCTTTTGTTTGGTTTTATTCCCTGCTGTTGTTCTACAGTCACCGCTCCTCCTGCAGCGGAGGCCGAGTGAACGGGCATAACTCGGGCTAACGTTCCACTCCCAGATTGGCAGCCTAGGGACAGAATCCTGCCCGATGGGAAGTGAGAGGGCCAAGATACGAACACTGGGAAATATCCAGATTTCGGAACCCAAAATAAGAACATTCTTTGAAAACACTGTTAAAAAGAGCAGAGGCAGCTTGGGCTGAGTAACTCTATCTGAAACGCAAATGTTGTTTCTTGTCCAAAATACCTTGAGGTCCGCTCCACATAATGCAAGCAATGTGAAGATTTCCTTCCCCGCTCCCTTTGCCAAACTGAATCCTTCTTCATCAGAAGTAGGAAATAGCTCAGAAGTGCCTCACGGATGTGCTGGGGGCTTCGGCACTGCACCACACTTAAAACGGTATAATGGTTTATCAACCTCCCGCCCCCCTTTCCCCTTTGTTGCTTTCTTCTTCAACAAGCAGTTTACCTGCCAAAATCCAGCTAAAAATATCCTCTGCATCTGTAGCCCATCAGCCATCTCTGGCTGATTTGGGTTGGTAATTGACCTTTTGAGCAGGTGGAGAGCCAGAAATTTATTTTTTCCTGGATTGAGTCTAAGTTGACTTAAAACAGATGTTCCCCCAACTCTGATCTGGATGTTTATCATGGAAATACTATTGAGCACTGTCGAAGGGACTGCTCCAGCCCAGGCGCAACAGCGGAGGAGCCTGCGCGCCTGGGACTGAAGGAGTTAAGGCAGGTCCCCTTTCTCCTCTGGCTGGAAAACCGGGAGGTGCCTGCAGCAGGGGAAAGAGGAAAGGAAGCTGTCAGGTCGAATTTTCGGGTTTGCAGAAAAGCCTTTTTTTTTTTCAATGTAAACATTCATTAAACTAATTTGAAGTTGTCATTACTCTCCACCCCTGCTGTTTTATATCAGATTATTCCTAAGTGCTTGGAGAAGAACCCCATAAAGCCACACTCGATTCCTCTGCAGGGGATAATCGCATAGTTTGCGCTGTGATTTACACCGCGTGGCACTGGGAAGTGTCCTCAACTTTGAAAGGCCTTGGTTCCCTGGCAAACAGTCGCTGCCTTCCCCACGGAAATAAAATTCCAATAGTCCCTCCACGACTATTATGAGGTCTCCATTACCTTTTCTCCATCCAACTGAAGATAATTAAAAGCAGTTCAAAGCACACGCCAGAAGGTATTGGGCATTTTATTAATAAATGAAGACCCGAGCAAACGGTATGTTCCATAATGGCTTTAAACCACCCACGACACCCGTATGCTCCCTTCCGACTTTCACGCTCCCCACCCTCTCCCACCCGCAGTTCCGGGCGGCCAGGCATTTTGTGCTCTGAGGTCAAATGGAGCAGGAGGGATATTTCACCTTCGTGCTTTCTGGCTGAGGCCCTGGCTACCAGGGCATCAGGAGCCATCCTCCTCTCTTTGGAGAAAATAGTCCTACGGCTGGGAGGTGCTGTGTAAAGGATGTGGGCGTTAGAAGTAGAGGGGATCCCGATTCCAGAGCTAGGCTAGGCTAGGCTAGGCTAGGCTATCAACAGGATAGCCAACCCTCTTTACCATACATCCCCTGTCTGCAGGGGGCAAAGAACACCTACCACCACGGAAGGCTGCTCTGACCTTGACAGGAGGCGGGGGAACATTCCCACAAAGCCAACACGGTACCTGCTGGAGTGCTGTATTAGCTGTGATCCCTATTGCTATTAAAATGGTCAAAACGCTGATGAAAATCTGAAGAGAGGTAGCATTGAGCAAAATTAGGACGTGGACAGTTTGTTTCAGTGCAGGTGCCACTTGTGTCTCAGTTGCTTTCTTCCCACTGTGGGCACCTCACTCCCAGGAACCAGTGCCGACAGGGATCAGTGACCATCCAGCCCAAGCCCTACCTGTCCTCTGCCCCAGCCTCTCCAGAGTCCTGCTTTCTAAGCAAACCGACACTTGCCTACGCATCCACAGCCACTAGCGGCTGAATGCGTATGCACACAGGTAAAATTTGCATTTTTTTCAAAGGTCCGAATGCTTTAACCCAGGGATGGCAAGTGCTTGGTACATATGCCCCTCCCACGCTTAGTGCCCGCATTCCAAATTGATCACGGGACTCAACTCCTTGGAAGTCAGACAGAATTCCAGAGACCTTGTTAACATTTCTGGCAGGAAGGCAGGCTTTGCATTTGGCACACAAAATACAACCTAGTTATCATGTCTGCCTGAACCTAAAGCAATAAGGAAAGATTCTGAATAGCAGGTGAAAAAGTGCTTCCCTTACACCCAAGGGGCACATCCCCAGAGAGGTGGGGGGCGGGGTAAGAGCCTATAAGTCTGAACACCAGTCTGAGGGCTCTGCCATGTACACGCTGTGTGACCTTCAGCACACTCCTTAGCCTCTCTGTGCTTGTTTTCTCATCAGTAAAATAATAATACTAATTTCATAATGTTTTGAGTGGATGTAAGTTCTTAGAATGCTCCTCATCACACAATAAACCTCAAGAAACCAAAGTTAATTTTGGTAATGTTTGGCCACAACACTTCAAATCATAGCCCACACTGAGCTCCCTGAAGGCACCTACAGAAAGACTGAGAATCTGAATGAACAGAAATAACACAAACACGAGACTGCCAATTAAACAAAGATGAGACTGGAATTTAGTTTATAAAATGAGACTAGGAAACACGCCTCAGATGCTCAGTTACTTTTGAAGAGGTGAGATATTTTTCACTGCATTCTTTTTGGTTTGCCAAACCCTTAGAAAGAAAGGGAAAATCCTACTATTTATTATTGGACCGTGGTGGTCAGACATAATGAGATTCCTCTAAGCACGAATTGAAATCATCCAGCCCGTACCAGCCATAAGTTGAGCCTTCCATCCGATTGCAGGGGCGACACAAAGCTGGGGCACCCATGACCCATACCGTCATTTTAGCTTTCGAGACCCTTGCCCAACACCAGGCAGGAACCAAGAGTCTGAGCAGGAAGGGAAGTGCGAGGTGAAACTCACCCTGGTCTGCGCACAATGCAGCTGGCAGAATTAGCTCTGCGGTTTTCTGCATTTTCCAAAACTATTTTTGGAAATTACTGCAGCTAGAATCTCACCAAGTTCAAGGAAATGAACTTGCAGAGAAATCAGGAGGTGAGGACGAGGGTAGTTGACCCAAGAACAATGATGGATTAGCCACACATCTGGTTTGTATCCAGGAATATAATCAATTTGAGCCCGTTTGGTCTCAGTTATTTATCAGCTTTGTATAAAAAATAAAGTAAAATGGAACCTGTTCGATAATGAATTGCCAAGGACAAACTTTAAGTGAATGAACTCTCAGTGTACCCAAAGCAAAAATTCTGGGAGAAAAGAAACTGAACATGATATATTACTAACGTTGTTAATAAAGCTATTTGTGCGTGTGTGTGTGAACCAGTCCAAAGTATTTTTAAGTAGCAAACTATAATACCTTCAAAAAGGTGGTAAAATTATTAAGATAACAACTTTTTAGAATGTTTCAAGCTTACTCATTTTTCAAGGTCTCCATGGCTTTGCTTGATAAAATGATTGCAATACAACAGAAAATTCTCCAAATACTGTTGAGTTTCTACTTTCTATATAGCTGCTGTCAAGCTCAAACCCATCCTGGTGAGCTGGTAGTTAAGGTATTTGCGAACAGGTAGTTGACAATATAGTTGATGTTCTTACTTAAGCAAATTATACACTAGATTAAGGACTTCAACATGAGGGTGTCTTTTACGCTGTATTTTATGGTTAAACAGTGCATTTCAGGATGACAATGAACTGTAATAGCATATTCGTGTAATTTTAGGATGAAATCAATTTCTTGCGAACACAATTATTGTTACATAATTCTCCCACCTGTTTATGACTCCCCACGAATTACATTAAAATGCAATTTCACATTAATTTAAAATGTCATTTTCAAAAGAAGACATCTCCTATGAAGCTAAGGGCTGATAACGATCTCCAGGAATCAGAGTATTGTTGACAGGGACTATAAATCTGCTCAGTAGTCATTGTTTCACTTGTAAATCAGATGGAAGGCCCCCGCCAGTGCCCGATGTCCCCCGGTTCTGACACGTCCAAGGTGCACAGAACCTTCTCCAGCTGTTCTGGAAGCAGGACTTCCACAACCAGCAACTGAAAATACAGAGTCCCCAGTGAAATCGGAATTTCAGATATACACTGAATACGTTTTTTAGAACAGAAAGAAATCGTTTTCAGTGTAAGTCTATTGCAAATAACACATGGACTACCTTTTTAAAAGTCTAGAATAAAATAAAATTTGAGTATAAGTACATCCCATGCACTAATTGGGACATACCTATAAAACGATCCATTACGTACCTGGAATTCAGGTTTTACTTGGCGTCCGGTATTTTCACCTGTAAAATCTGGCAACCCTGTCGAAGCCTTCATCAGAATGGTGTGGCAAAGGCAAGGCTGTTTCACTGTATACTCTGGGATCTGTACATCTGGCCTGAAACCCAGCTGTCTCCTAGCATGTCTGTAGATACTGGTGGGTAAACCCAGACATGGGAGGGACGCTCAGCCAAAATACGATCTAGTTGATCGATTACATAAATCTTATGCCCAAGGACAATTTTCCTTCCAGGGATCACGCCAAATTTCGTAAGGCTAAAGTTCTTTTCATTCACCCTGAAGAGATGTGAATTTCCTATCAATTCCATACATATCAAAGCTGAAAAACTCCCCCCTCCCCCTCCTTTCTTTCCTTCTTTCCTTCCTTCCTTTTTCTCTGTTCCTTCCTTCTTTCCCATTTTCTTCCCCTTATTACACTCATCATCTCTCATTTTTAACGAACAGCAAATCTAACAATAATTATCCAGTTCAGAAGAGTCTACATTTATTGAGCCAAATATGATACTAAAGACAACTTGGTTCATCCTCACAGCAACTCCAGAAACTAGAAAGTATTTTTTCTCCCATTTTACATGGAGAAAATAGAGGCTTAGAGATGCACCGTTGCCCAGCATCCCACAGCTTGTAGGGAGGCAGCACCTCTGTCTGCTTGGCTCCCTCTGTCTGGGTCCTCACTCTGTTCTATCCTGGAACTGCACCAAGTGGAGAAGAAGCAATAAAAAATGAATAAGGTCTATTTCCTCCCCTGGTTAAAGTCACAGATCAGTCAAAAAGAGAAATGTTTTCAAAAATCACTTTTTCTTGCAGAGTGAGATTTGCGATCACTATGCAAGTAGCATCACGAAAATGAGTAAGAGCCAGAGAGGAGGCAGATGCAAAATGCTATTTGAATGATCCGGCTATTTAGCATGATGATGTATCTGTATTTCTAATAACATGGAGAGATAGCCATGCCACACGAGGAGCGTTTAAAGAATTCAGATGATAAAGCAGGTGAGGAACTTAGTGCACCTTCGCCAGAACACTGGAGCTTGGATGCAGCAAAGCCAGGACTCAAGGCCAGGTCTTCTGACCCTGACTCCGAGTTCTTGACCCTGGCGTCTCTTGCCCCATCCAGTCTGAGCTCCCCCGGAATGAAACCCGTGGATTAGCCTACAATCCTGAGCAGGCTGGTTCCTTTGGTTCCCATTTAGCAGAAATGTGAGAAAAGCCCAACTTGTCTTTCAGGAATCAAAGGACTTTTTACTCATGCCCCCAGAGAGCCACCAACCACCTGAAGGAGATGAGGGAGTTATATTTCGGATCAAATCTCTAAATCCCCTTCCTCGGCCACAGCAGTAATGATGGTGTTTATAGAACAGCTCTGAGGAGAAAGGGCCAAGCACTGAACCCATCGCACTAAACTAATGCTGAACAAAAACATTTGGTAAAAATACTAAGCCTGGTGAATCACAGTGGTCTTCTCTCTCGGATGATTTGGGGCAATTGCGTCCAAATGCTAGTCCGTTGATTTCCACTCTAATTCGCGCCCCCACGCTGGGGTGAGCCAGCTGGCACGAACATGAGTTTGCCATCGGAAGGCCGGCCATGTGCTCTGACAGAGATTCAGGCAGTTCCTGCCCCCACCGTCAAAAACTATCATGTGGCTCCACACTATCCTCTGAAGTACTCTCAGTGTGTTGGAGAACCCACTCCAGCACTCCCTGAGCGGTCGTAACAGATTAGTGGGTTAAGCTCTTCAGTTCAGCCCCATGGCTACGAAAATCACTTCTGGTGTTTTCTAGAATCCTTCATATTTCTCCTTTGTATCTGTAATGTCGAACAGTAATATTGACAACGATATTTTCAACAGTGATGGATAATCAACATCCAGTCCCTATGAACATACTGCTGTGCCGTCCTGAATTTCAGTGCTTGTTTTTGAAGGCTGCAGGTACTCAGCCCAGCTGAAAGGTGCTCATTAACTTGGAACTATTCCTATGGCGTTTGGGATGAAGCAGAGGTTTTTCCTTAAAGAAAAATCAAGTGCAATTCCCCCATACTTCTTAGGTCATATAAACTTAGCAAGAAAGATTTGTTGAGTCAGAGAGGTAGGGGCCAGGAAGTGCTACAGCCGAGACAGTCAGAGCAAGAGACACCTGGCGATGACACTTTGGGTTGTCACAATGGGAGGAGGGGTGTTACTAGCATCAGGCGGGTGGAGGCCAGGGATGCTGCTCAGCCTCCTCCCACTCACAGGGTAGCCCCTGGCACCAGGAATGATCAAGCCCCAAATGTCAGGAATGCCTAGGTTTAGAAACCCGTGACTGAAGTTCACTAAAAAAGCTTCTAACACCTTTGTGTCAGGGAACCCTCAGCCCCAAATGAAATGTTCCCAGCCTTAAACCATGGAACAGGGCTGCAGACTCCACTCATGATACTATTCTGGGTATAAGTCCAAGGTGTTACAGACATTCTTTGTGGAATGTGACCGTTTTCAAGAGAACTCACTCTTCTTCAGGGGTCCTGTTCCCCATTCCCAAGTTTGAAAGTGCTGGGATAACCTCCCACAGGGGAGAAAACCGCTGACTTTCTTGGTCTAGGTGGAGTCCCATTATTCAGCGCAAAAAGACTGAAGAAGTTACTTCGGCGCAAAGATGTGCAGGTGCTGGTAGAAGGTTTTACGAGATGATAGTTTAATGGGAATAGTGTTTTTTTTAAGCTGAGTTGCATTAAGCTGTGCTATTAAAGTTGGTAATTCTACAATGAAAGCCGCCTATTTCATGGAAGATTCTTGCTAAATAGAAGCTTAGGCAACAGATCAGAGAATGGAAGAATTACTAAAGTGGAGCTCAGATAGCTTTATGAGACATTCGTAGCGGGGAGACTTCTCTCTTTTAATCCCAGCTCTTACAGGGAAACCCACAAAGAGAACATAAGGGCTATAAAGAACAAAGCTCAGTCCTCACCATCGACAAGCCTAAGGCGTTGCCCTCACTTCGAGTTTTAGGAAAGGAGAAATCTCTGGGTTGCTCCAGATACTTGGCAGCACCACAAAATAAAGAGACGAATTCCACAGGCCACCTCAAAACATTAAATTCCTTATTCACAATGACTTAGCCTTGTGATTAACTATAGTTGTCTATTCTACTATAAGAAACAACCCAGAACATAGTGTCCTAAAACAATAGCAGTGGTTTATTTTTGCCCATGAATCCGCAGTTTGGACAGGACTTTGGGGTGGTGTTTGGGGAATGACTCATCTCGGCTCCCCAGTATGTGGGGCCTTCATATGGAATGACTCCCAATGGGCGGGGGCTGGCCAGGCCTCTCATTCTCCACGAGGCCTCTCCACATGGTCAGCTTGGGCTTCCTTCATTCAACAGGGTGGCCTCGGGGCAGTCAGCCTTCTTAAGTTGGTGGCTCAGAGCTCCAGGGGCAAGTGTTCCAAGACACCTGGGTGGAAGCTGTAAGGCTTTTAATGGCACAGCCTTGGGAGTCCCAGGGCGTTATTTGCACCACATGCTACTGGTCAGGCAAGCCACTAAGTGCAGCCTAGATCGGAGGGGGGAAGAATTCCAGCCTCCCACTCGATGGGAGAAGTGGCAGAAAATGTACCTTTGTCTGTAATCTATCACAATGTTAACTCGGCGCATGTACACTGTCTGCCAGGAAGACTGGCTAAAGAAATGGTATGGACCACAGCAACAGAAAAGTGGTCGGTGCAGTGGTGAGTTTGGTCCTTGTGGCTCTATTCAGTTGAACAGTGCACATCTGAGAAGGGATCTGTTTTCTGCCACCAGATGCATCTCAGACTACCTACCTGGCTTCACATTCACTGACCAACACTGGACATTTACGCCGTTTGAGATCTCCAGTGAACTATACAAACTCCCTGGGAACATTGTTTGCAGGGCATTTTACCCGCCTGTAGGAAGTTGGAAACACCCGACACATAAGCTCTCAAACGTGGAACATCTCACTTGCTACTGCTCCTCATTCCGGAACTTGCTACTATGTTTCACAACATAAATTCTTCTGTTAATTTCCCATCGCCCTTTTAAAATTTGCAATCAGTTCCATAGAATAATGTATTCTTCTCAAATCTGAAATTCCAGTGATTGCCCTTTTGAAAGGCTTCATCTTGAAATGAAAATCACCCCAAAAGGATTTGCCTCTTTCTCTTTTTCTTAATCCCCACCGAGGATATGTCTATCGATTTTAGAGGGGTAGGGGAGAGGGAGAGAAACATCTGTAGGTGGCCTCCCCTACCGGCTCCGAGGACCCCGCGACCCCGTGACCTTTTGCTGTGCAGGAAGAGGCCCCAACCAACTGAACCACCCAGCCAGGTCTCCCCTTTCTTTAGGAGGCAACTGAATACTTGGTACAAACGCCTGAAATATCAAGTAAGAGAGATAAGAAACTGAGATAGCCAAGGGACATGATTTGCAGTCCTAACTAAAACAATAGCGATTTAAGTAGCTATCATATAGACACTTGATAAATCCTTTTATTATCTCTGAAAGATCCCCCGTTGCAGCGTGCTTTTGCGGGCAAGGAGCTGTCTATCGGTATATGCAGCTCATAATTATGTCAGCCTAACCACAGCTAACACTGACAGCCTAGAACATTAAAGATTTTATACAGCTCGCGCCGAGTACAGCTTCTTTTATTGGCTCAGAGAGCAGGTATCAATTATAACGAGGTAATAACATTTGCAGGCACTGTTCGTGTGCTGCTCTGATTTCTTTCTTCTCCTTAGGATAATAGGAGCAGGAAAAGGAGGGGAAAAAAGTCCTTTTTAGCTCTAACTTATCATTGATTCACTTTGTGCGGCTGGAGGGCCATAAAGCTGTTTGCTTCCTTGGGTTCTCGCCCTGGCAAACTCTCCCTTCCTAAGTAGAAGCAGCTAATTCCTGCAGCACACCTTGCAAGACAGCTGGGCAGGGTGGGGGGCGGGGCGGCTCCTGGGACTCTTTGTGGCATTTGCATAACTGTAAACCTGAAGTGGCACCACCCCTTAAGCCTGCATCCTCTAAATTAAACTTACTGATGACATGCAAAATCCCCTAAAAGGGTTCCCCAACCTAAACCAATTTGTAAAGTTGTTTTGTTATTTAAAACATTAAAGAAATTAAAGTGATCGGAATACAATTAGATTAATATTCATATCTTCCAAGTTGCTTTAATTCTAATATTAAAAAGATTATAGATCCACTCAGAGGATTAAGCAAAAAGTCAAGCAGTAGCAACACATTTACATTACCTTACTGTGCAAATTATAAACCTAATTAATCTAAAGTTTTCAACAAATTGAATTGGATATTCATTCGCAGCCTAACACAACGTGAGGCACTTAAAATTCACTGCGATAGTGTTTCCTTGTGTGTGCACTGAGGAGTAGGGCCGCGTTTCTGTGATGTACAAATCGCATTAGAACGGCTTCATTTGGATTCTAATTGGTGGGAATTGAATCTCAACATAAATTTATGTAGGAAGAAAACTAAGGACTTTGTAATTACATATGTGTGCAATAATAAAACACACTCTGGCCTCCCAATCTAGTTGCTGTAGATAAAATAGAAAAAGCAATCCAGTAGCTTCTCCATAAAAGCTTTGGGTTTCTTTTCCTCTCATTGAAGAGAACACAGTCAAGAGATTTCACTCCTTCCTGGTCCATAATAATGGAGGCCATCTAGTTGCTTCGGTCTGTAACTGTATCACCACCCACATCTACCACTCGCACACCCAACAAAGTATCAAACATACTTTCAGGGTCCCCCTGAGTCAGTTGGATCCATTGTGTAGACTTTAGATCAAGTCCAGTTATTTAGTAATTCTCTTCCTACATCCATTTCCTAAGCAGTTGCACAAAAATGATAACACAGAGTGTGGCCAAAGTAGCTTTACAGTTGTGAGCATGTGAAACAGAATATGCTTTTATATTCTTATTTATTAATTATTACTTTCCATACGAACAACTGTAAACCTGCTTATGCCCCACCCTGTGTTAGGCACTGCCTGTGTTCCCAGCTTTATGCCATGTGCTTTCCCTGAATTACTGGGATGGACTGGTTATCATTAGAATATGTCCAATGAGCCAGCTTTCTCTTTCTAGGTACGTGCATGGCAGGAGTTCATTTCCTGCCAACTTGATGCAAGGGGTGGCCGTTCCGTTCCCCTTGGCCAATCCAAAGTGATGGAGATGACAAAGGTTACTTTCGGGCAGACGCTTTAAGGACCAGTCTGTGCTTCGTCAGTTCCCTTTCTCCTCTCCCATGGAAACCGGCAACTTTTCCGAAAGTAACTGGTCCATCAACCTGAGTCCTGGAGCAAAAAGGATGACCCACAATGGACATAGAGCATGAGATGAGCAAGAAATAAAACTGAGTGGTTTTTATGTCTTGAGTTTTTGAGTGTCATTTGTTACTTCAGCAAATGTCGCCTATCCTGACTGGTGTGCCTCCTTAGGACTACTTTGTGAGGCAGGTACTAATGTCTTTGCCATTTAACAGATGACAAAAAATGCTCAATCTCTCAAAACCTCTATTCCCTCACCTGTAAAACTGGAATAACGCAGTACTCTTTACACAGATGCTGGGAGATGTAATTGAGATTTTATATACATATATATGGTACCTAGCTCATGAAAAGCACTGTGAATAATAACTCCTGTTACCCCCTTGTAAAGAAATGGAACAATGCAAATTATTCAATTGCTGGAACAAAAGGATGGCATTAAAGGAATCTGTCAAGAAGACTGTCCAGCTGTTCACTAATCCAATTTCCTCTCCTTCCAGGACACTCAGCAAACTACATTTCCCAGTCTCCCTTGCAGTTGAGTATCATCATGTGACCAGTTGTAGCCAATGAAATATGAGAAAAAATAATAGGTCCCTTTAAGGCCTGACCACTGAGTCTGACAAGCACAGTTTTTCCTTCCTTTCTCCTTCTGGATGAAATAATGTGGCAATCTTCCAAAGGTCTTTGTTGGTCATGGTAAAGCCACAGAACGGAAGTAGCCTGGGTCCCTGGGTCCTTGGGTCCCTGAGTCACCACTTTGAGGAGAACATCTTGCTGATCACCTGTTTTGGATTTTACGTTAGTGGAAACCAAGCTTCTAATGTATATAAGACAGTACACAAGTGTTTTATTACTGTCTCCCAGACATAACACAGAAATCTTTGGCAAATCCACTTCTAAGAAGATCTCCCTTTCCACAGTAAGCTAACACTTATTTCTCTAATGACAAGTTCTCCTCACAAGAGTTCAAACTTTAAGCCACACACATATAGTAACTACTGATCAGCATGAAACAACTCAATGAGCAGGGCTGGAATGCACACCTATTGATTTTATTGTTGTGATGATAACAAATATAATGGCTATAGCTTCCCGGGGAATGATGGTGCTGTTAGTGATAAGGGGTGAAGGGCTACAGTGTGTGATTTGGGTGAACGTCCCGTGTTCATGAGGAGCCGTCGAGGCTGCCAATCTGAGCTGTAATTTCTCATTTCTCCTCCTCTGCTTTGCTCTTCATGGACCTCATATTGATGAATGCAGGTGACAACTGTCAGCTCACCGGGTACGGCCCAGGGTGAGAAGTGGAGCAACGCATCCCGTGTTTCTGGACCTTCAGCAGGTTCTGCCCTCACTAATCTCCCCACATCCTCCCCTCCCCTCCCCCAATCTTTGCTATTCCACGCGTTTTACCAGATTACTGATTTTTTTCATTGAAACTCAAATCACATCACTCTTTTCTTAAAAGGCTTCAGCAGCTTCTATCCAATTTAAATACAAGCAAAAAGTCTTGCCAGTATCCCCATTTTCCCCCACCCCCACCCCAATCCAAGGCCTTTGCTGTGTAGCATTGCGTGTCCCCCCTCTCTGAGCTCAGCCACAGGACTTGTTTTGGGCAATGGACTGTGGTAGAAAGATGGGCCTACCAAATCTGAGTCTAGACTTCAAGAGGCCTTCTCTATTTTGACTTGCTTTCTTGCCATTGACATGAGAAACTCACACCTGGTCTAGCCCTGCTGGTCCCGGAAGGATGACAGACATGTGGAGAAGAATCACCCTAACTAAGATACCCACCCAAGTCCAGTCTAGGGCAGAAGACCCAGGGTACACAAGGCTGCATGGGCAAAACACCCAACCCACCGACACAGGAGGAAGCCCCGTCGAGGCCAGTGAGACCCTCAGAATAATGTGGCCAAGCCCAGCCTAGTCTACTGAGCCCCAAAGCCATGTGAGATATACACATTCATGGCTGTCAGCCACTGAGTCAGGGCACGCTTTGTCATGCAGCAACAGCAGCCACAACATCGGCCTCCGATTCATCTCCTGAACTCGGGTGACCTGTTTGACCTCGTTTCATTGCAAAGCTCTACTGTGCTCCGTACTGTTTCCAACCACACTGTCTCCCTTCAGATCCAAAGCTGACATGCTTTTTCTCGCCCTGGCATCTTTGCACAGAGTGCCCCCTCAGTGGAGCTCTCACAGTCCTTTCCCTTGGCTGGCTACTGTTCAGGATTCATATTTAACTCAAAGGTAATCCAAGAGAAGCCCCCACAACTATGGCATCTAAACTTGGCCTCCCTGGTCACGCTCTGTGGAATGTCTCAAGTGTGCTGCACATGGACTGCAGACGTGCCCTGATGGCCAGTCCCCTCGGGGCGTCGGATCTTCCGGGTGCCAGCCCCGAGCAGCCTTGTCCATTTAACCTAGCTGCGCTGTGTGTACCCTGTGAGAAAAATTTGGCAGGCACTGCTTACATCACTGTGCTTATTTCTCTCATATCAATTATCACAATCTAAAATTATGGGCTTTCAAAAATGGAATTATTTTTATGTATTCTCTCCCTCAACCTGCTAGATTAATAGCCGGCAAAATCTGGCCCACTGCCTCTTTTTATAAATAAAGTTTTATTGGCACACAGCCACGCCCATTCATTTCTGCATTGTCTGCGGCTACTCTCAGGCTACAATGGTAGAGTTGAGCAGTTGTTACAGAAACTGCATGGTCCACAAGGCTTATGATATTTACTCTCTAGTCCTTTATAGACACAGGTTGCTGAGCCTCCACACTACATTACAAACAGAAACATTGTTTGTTTGGGTGACTTCTTTCTCCTGCAGGTAGAATAGCACCTGCAACCTCCTAGGTGTCCAGGGAGTGGGTGAATTAGGACTCCAGTAGACACATGTATTTGACTCCCATCTCGACACCACGGCCAGGTGGTGCCCCCTTAAATAGGGGCAGTGGTGTCAATGGGCCAAGTTACAGCTCAACCCGGAACGTCAGGATGGCTACACTGCCGGTGAGCACTATGTCGACCTCAGCGTTCTCAGAAAGAACGTACCAAGGCTGCCTCCACCAGCGGCAGAAAGAGTGCTTGGGCTGAGTCTGTGGCAGTCAAGACAATTTGAAAGTTTGAAGAAACGAGAAAATCTCACAGTTTAATTTACTCGAATAAGCAATTGATGCTTTAGTGTATAATTATCAGGAAAAAAGAGAAGAAAAAAACTCAACACATTGTTTAGCATACGTTATGTTAATGGCAGGTTAGGATTGCCCACTGTGCATAATTTAGCCCAACAATCGATACCAAATTTTAATACATATATATGATTACTGCTACAGAAACAAAGCACCACGACAAAACACAGGAGAGCTCATAATAGGCACACGTGAACTCTGAAGGCCTAATTACATCACGGGGGAGGGCAAACAGTTGCTGCTGAACCAAGCAGAAAACGGAGGTAATTTGTAAACAGGTAGAGCGGCGGTCCAGGTGCGCAGCATGTGTGGGGGGCTGCAGGGGCTGCGCCCGCCGCTCCATCTGGCTTGGTGAGGCCAGAGAGGTGCAGGATCACTTCCCTCCGCTGAAAACACCGCCCCCAAGCCCCGGGCAGGTCGGCTCCCTCCTGGCCTGCCCTCTGGTTCAAAAATAGAAGTCTGAGGACTAGCTTTTCCAAGGAAGCTTCTTCACGCTCCATGAAATACAAAATGATTTTCCACGTCTGTGATCTGAGGTGCTTGACGCAGTGCGTTTGCCCGATGCCCTCGTGGACATGAGTTCCTGGCACCTTCGGGAACAGGGGGAGGCCGGTGCCTGCCACCCTGACCACGGGGACTGGTGTTTGCGGGAGCACTCTGCAGTCGGATGTACCGTGAGTGGCTTCTCCCGGCAGCTCCTCCGTAGACAGGAGATGCTGGGCTAGGGGATGGTCCGCGTGCATTCTGGCTCTAACACGCAGTCGGGGACTCTGAATCATGGAGTTGTCAGAGCCGCCCTCCCCCGTTCACGCAGGGCTGCACATCTGCTTATTGTCACGGTCACACTGTGTTCTGGCATCACACACAGGCAGCCTGACCCCATCCTCAGACTACAGCTAAATACCACCAAGTACCTGGGGCACTCTGTGACGCTACTTTGCATCTGTGTCCACAGAAACAGGCCAAAAGTCAAAAAGTAATCAGGCCAGGCTTAGGAGAAAGTCGTCAAGTTCTGTCTCTCATTTCTAATTCTTTTCTCTTAATTGAGAAGGGAATTCTCATCTGTGGGAGTCTGGGTTGTACTGGATTGAAGAGCGTCCCCTCCTGCCAATGCTCATCCTTCCTAGAACCTCAGAAGATGACCTGATTTGAAGACAGGGGTTTTGTAGATGTACCATTAGTTAATATGAGGGCAGGATCTAAACCCAACTGGACTGGTGGCCTTACGAGAACAGAGAGACACAGAAAGAGACAAAGGACAAGTCTATGTGACGGTGGAGGCAGAGGCGACAGTGATGTGTCCACAGGCGAAGGATGGCCAAGGATTGCCGGCCGCCAGCAGAACCTAGAAAGAGGCAGGGAGGACTCCCCGCTAGAGTTCTCAGAGGGAGCACGGCCCTGCAGGCACCCTGATTTTGAACTTGTCACCTCCAGAACTGTAAGAGAATCAGTTTCTGTTGTTTTAAGCCACTTGGTTTGTGGCAGGGACATTTCATAAGTAAATGCTAGACTTTCAGGCTTAAAGGGACAACTCAGACATCACCTACAAACACTCCTCCATTATGGTTGAAGAGGCTGAAATGCAGGGAAGTTGAATAGTTTCAGGTGACAAAGTTGGAGGTGGGGCCAGGGCCACACCTCATGTCGCCAGGGCTCTAGTGGCAGACGCCTTTCACACCATCATTGCCCTTTTAATGGAGTTTCACAAAAGAGCTATGTGCTCTGACCAGGAATCGAACCCACGACCTTTCAGTTTATGGGACCACACTCCCACCAACTGAGCCGCAATGGCCAGGGCGTGATTCAGTAAAGGATCCCGAGATGAGGAGATTGTCCTGGGCTGTCTGGGTGGCCCCAATGTCATAACAAGGGTCCTTATAAGAGGGAGGAAGAGGGGTCAGATTCGGAGGAGGCAGCGGGATGGTGGGAGCAGAAAGAAGGGAGAGGCGGTAGGGCAATGTGCGTTGAAGGGCGAGAGAGGGGTCATGAGCCGAGAAAGCGGGTGCTCTTCAGAAGCTAACGAGTCAAGGAATGGATTCTGCCCTAGACCTTCTAGAAGGAACCAGCCCTGATGACACCTTGATTTTAAGCAGGGGTGTCTAACCCACAGCCCTTGGGCCGCAGGAGGCCCAGGATGGCTATGAATGTGGCCCAACACAAAATCATAAATTCACTTGAAACATTGTGTGTGTGTGTGTGTGTGTGTGTGTGAGAGAGAGAGAGAGAGAGAGAGAGAGAGAGAGAGAGAGAGAGAGAGAGAGATTACTTGTTGCAGTGTATTTAATGTGTGGCCCAAG